>WSZQ02003342.1:0-11575 GCA_019419845.2 Weissflogia rhopalogaster | reverse complement strand
TGTAGCACAATTTGCATTGATGCATTTAGTGTTCTTAGCATGCAATTATCTTTAATTCATGTAAAGCATATCTAAAATATAAAATAATGCTACAGTATAAATATCGATCTTCTATGGTATATATCGATAATTATATTAATAAATTTATGTTTTGTTGCTGAACATTTGATTGTTAAAATTGATTTTGTGATAAAATTATTAAAGGTAACAATTATCCATTTTTAAATAAAATAGATTTCATTAAAACATAGACAATTTATGCAGACCACATCTAGCGATCTCTATGAGTTTTCATCAGAATTCAACCTCAAATAATGTGTGGTTTTGTTAGGTTTACATCATGCAAAACATACTGGAGATAAGTCAATGACATGCCAAAACGATATGAAAAAATTCATTATCGATAATATGAAAAATGAAAATGTTATTAAATATTGAGATTTTGAAGGCGATATAACGATATTTGTCAATACCGATGTTTTTTAGACATGTCTAGTGGTAAACCACTTTGTTCCTAGGCCAGTAGAAAATTCTTACCAATGAGGTTGTATTGTATCTCAAACCTGTATGTTGCTTGACCCCTTTCCTATCTTTTTCAGGTGGTTCCTTTTGGTCTCCTATTGTGAGTCCAGTGAATGTTTTTAAATCGTTCTGTGATAGTTCGTGTACCTTTAGGTTGGTATGAGGTTTTATTAGGCATTAATGATGAGTCCACATATCGGTTCTGCTCCTTTGTACTTAGTTCTTAGTTCTTAGCTCCACCTTGGTTAGTTTATCAGCCATGTAGTTGCAAGGTATGCCTTTGTGGCCTGAAACACACGTGAGGGTAACGCTCTTAGCAAGTTACCTGAGGCTGTTTTGGTATTCACAGAACGCCTTGATCGACTTACAAGATCTTTTAAGCGCCTAAAGTTGTGCCACGGATTTTACAGTTAAGAACATTTAAAAAATATCTAGAAACGTCTGTATAATCCGCTGTTAATCAAAATGATTGCCTTTATAACACGTTACTAATTAAACTATTATGTAACATTACTTGTAAAAAGTACGGTAATCCTGATTCTATCTTTAAGTAGGTAGACAATCCTGCCTTTGAATATCCCCCCTTTCTTCGTAAAATCAACTTTGCTAATGGACTTTGGTTAAACTTGATAATGTTATCACATACCCTACGTTCTGGGTTATCCTCAAAAAAAAACTTTAAACTTTTTCCTTGCGTTTTTATGTGTGCTCCTCCATTCCAGAAGTCGAGCTACTGAGTTAGGTCTACTTCATCGAACCTGAGCCACCTTTAATATAGTGTCAGACGTAGGGAAAAATTGCAATGGGGCCCGGTTAGAAAAGTTTCTCTGAAGGTGGCACATGCCAAAGGAAAGTTTCGTCTTTTAGGCGGAAAGTTTGGCGACGCGCTTTCATGCGGCGCGTGTTATCAGACTTTCCAACTACTTTTTGTCGGGGAGTTGCGACAAGGGGGAACGTGGCTCATATACATACTTATAACTGGGAACGCATCGAGCATATAGATAATCAATATCGTACATGCGGCTACGGGTAGCTGGAGCAATATCAATTTTTTTATGTGATCACTCGCCGGGAATGTGCGTGAATGCAAAACCATCTTCCACCCTCCTTTTACAAAGTCGTCTTTTCATTTGCTCGTCGAATCTTCTTTATGCCTTCTTTGGGGGAATCTATGTCGGCTGATTTTATTGCGTCAGACCGAATGAACTGGAAATGGCGCTGCAGGAGGCCTCTTATTGATGTACTATTAAATTGCTAAATTTACAAAAAAAATACGCGGATACTGTTCGTCTCGGTTGAATACAGTTTGTTCACAAGTAATGATTCAGATTGGTTACAATCCGCACGAGGCTGCCATTCAACGATTCCACGGAAACAGTGTGTAGGCAAATCTGATCAAACGGGGAAGCTTGATAGCCGTAAACTGTAAACCCCAGGCGTAAAACGCGTCTATGCGTAGCGCGCATAATGCGTAAACGCGGTATTTCAACGTCATAAATCTACTTTTATCGAAATACCAAAGTATCGGCAATGTCTGGTTGGTGGTGCTTTTTTTTTTTCGCTTGCTACAGCAAACCGAAGACGACGCGATGACGCTATTTTCGTTTTTATTGCTCCACGCAATTCACGTCAGTATGCTAAACAAAACGCCCCGATCATAAACACACAGCACATGCGCAACCAGAACTAACCAGATGTAAATGAAAATGATGCTTATTCGTAAAACCAATCACGACCTACTTCATAAATTTAATGGACAAATTTGAAAGCGAATAATTCCTCAAATTTGAGTTTTGATGGTTTTAGATGGATTATTCTGTAAAAGGTTTGTCCATTTTGTTTGCGAGACTAAATTGTCCCGAGCTGGAAAACCACTAGAATGTCCACGTCCAATACAAGTCCCTGAGCTCTGCTCACCACAAACATTCGCTTCGATTCACTATCTCTCAAAATACAGGAACAGAGAAAATAAAATGTCCAGTTCACTGCCAGCATCTAAAAAAGCCGGAAGCATTGAGCAAATTGAACACATGTATACACTAATCGCATAATCCAGTCGCTGCTCGTGTATCTTTTTTGTTATCCTCTCTTGTCCAAAATTACGAGCGTAAAACTCGAGGGTAATTCCTGCTGCCCGAGTAAAGATGTTTATCAATTTGTAAATATATATTTTCTCATTAAAATGGAAATTACACGAAGCTGATTCTATTAGAAAGTGATGATATGTTGGCTGAAACTTCAATTTGTACGTTCGTGAGTGTTAATTTCCGTTCCAGGATACTTTCCATGAAACACGCAACTTTTTTTTTTGATTTGTAAGGGGCAAGGAACAACATGCTGAAATAAACATTAATATTTTTTAATATCGTGAACATGGTTGACAGTTGCGTATGGTAATTTACAAGCTTAGGAGGGGTTAGGGCGAAGGGTGGCGAAAGGATTCGAAAATCCGCTTTAATATATTCAGAATATATCTCCCCGAGGGCGGCTCGAGGGCGGCTAGTAAATTATGCTAAGGCACCGAACGCAACGGCTCGCCGCGTTCGTACCTCGACGACTTGCCTGGAGGCAAATCGAATTCGTCCTATATCCTATATCCCATATCCCATCAAAGACAGTTCCGAGTGACTGGGCAATCTACGCTTTGCTGGCTTGACGTATACAAACAGCCCTTTAAAAAACTATTTCTTATTCGGTCCAAGAGGCGCCGAAATTCCAGCCATAAAAACGTGGATGTTTTATTGCACTTTATGCTAATCATATTCTCATCCCCAGCCAGCGAAGGCTGCAAATCCTTTTCATCGCACTATATTTTATTGATGGAGTCTGTCGAAATCGCGATGTAATTTAATGAAGGCAATTGTGTACTCGTTGATGGCTGTTTGAGTGGAATAAATTGTCAGAAGTTGCGGTTTTTCATTGCCTAGTTTTGAGTATTTTGCATTTATAATTTTGTTTTGTCACATTTCGGGGACCCCGTCCGCGTTGTGCGCAAACTTTGCACGTTGGTCCATTCTGTCTATGCGGTGACGCTTTGCTACCGCACTTTGTTTGTGTTTATATTTGTCTTTGGCTTTTGCACATTTTGTTGCGCAAACTGAACGGTTTGCATAACGAACCGACGATATGCAAAGTTGAAGAGCTGAAAGGCACCAGCGGCACACCCCGCCCCGGCCCCTCACAAGCCCGTGCCGCCATCACTGCCACGCCGCGCCGCCCACCACGTTGTTGAATATTACATCAGGCACCGCCATCGTCGGGCCGCCATTACGGGCATTCATGAACACATTGTGTGACAAATGAAGAATGAAGAAAACGCTATATAACTCACAAACCAACTGACGACCCACAAAACGACGAATCCATGGAGACTCAATTTCAAATTTCCCAACTGCGCTTTTTCAACCCCCTGTCGAGGGCTGAAAGCGCTGTAATTTACGATATTTACCGCTACAAATTTTCACCGTGCAAATAGAGTTGCCGTACGAGAGAGGAGTGAATTGCGACTTGGCGACTTTTAAAAACTCCTTACCTCGGCTCAGTGCCACCTATGGAAATTAAATTATTATGTTTACGATTGCCCGCCGGCACGCAAGCAGCCAACTTTGGGACCGGTGCGCTGCGCGGTGGCGGCATGTTGGTTGACACTCGGGGCGGAAGCGAGCGGCGGAAGTCGTCGGGAAGCAAAACGCGAGGTGCAAACGTTGCGCGTTTTAAATTTGTGTGCTTTACCTTTGGATTCGGTTTGCCGGAATTAATTACTTGTTTGTTTCACATTCCCGGCGAGCTTGCAGAACTTTTGCCAACTCACTTCCCACACCGCCGACGCGCGGGTAGCCCTAGACCAGTCTTGCAGGTATAACTCAATTTCCGACAATTCAATTAATGCAATAAAATTGCCAAAGGGAAACACTCGAGTGCAAAAACAAGCCAGTTTGGATATCGTCACTCTGTCAAAATAATATTTTTATTGTATTTCCTCCTGGACACCATCTTTAATATCTACGATCATTCCTAGTTACTAAAGAAGAGCAAAAAAAGTGTATTATACCAACAGTTTTGGCATGTGTGTCAGGATCGAACAAGGACGTCGCTGAGGCTGGGCCGTTTATTGAAGTAGAACGAGTTTTTGATTCGATTCTCTACGGCTTTGGAGTGGAAAAATCCTGTTTATCCATCAGTCCTTGCGTCCCAGTGCTGGCAGTCAGTCGCGTGCTGCTCCACTGCTTCGCGTATCAGAAATCCGGAGAAATTTCCAGGACGAGAGATGGACAATCGCCGAAGCCCGTTCGACATCAATAACTTCGACGTCATGCTGACCTTCGTTCGATACTTCCATCTTTCAGTCGTGCTGCTCATCTACTCTGGGCCTCTATTCGTTGTTTCCTTTCAGAGGACGCATTCATTCTACGTCAGGCAGGGATCGGCCAAAGTAGGAAAACCCGAAAGAGGGAAAATAATGAAATATGCAACGCGTCACTCTCGGTTGACGGCCTACTTCCCATTATCGCTGTTTCGACGGCCATTGTGCACCGCTCCTTTATTCACTCACCTTCGAGTCGTGGCGAGGCTGAAGGACGCCATGAAAATATGCATGCAGATGGAGAGAGACTTTTGTTCTTGCCAGCAGCGGCCGACTGAAGTTGATTTTTTCACCGAAACCCTCGCATTTATTTCGGGAATCTATTTAACGTCTGCGAATGGCACAAGTAGCAAAAAGTCGCCCGAAGAACGAGATGATGACATCCCGTCCTAAAGATAAGGATTTACAAGCAAATTCTCAACGCATAAAAGTTGTATTTCTTGAAATTACATTTGGCATAAAGCCTTTACGTTGTTTAAAATGTGAAGATACGAAAGCTGGGAGGCTTCAAATCAATATTTTCGACGTGTCTGGTGTTGGCGGACATATCCTATTCATTTTTCCTGGATTTGTTTGACAAATGAATAAAAATGAGCATAATTCACGGTGAATTGAAAGTAGTCAGCATTGTGAATGCGTGCGTGCGTCACGTAACCGAATCTGAAAGTCCTGAAAGTCGATTGCGAGGCGCACCCTCCAAGTCGCTGTCACTATCCCAACTCTTTCCTCCTTTTCAAGCGCGAACGTGCCAAGGCAGCGTGTTAAACGCCATCGCATGGCAAACCGAAGATAAATATCGTGGAGGAATATTAAACCGCACGCGCTGAACATTCATATTAACTAATTTTATTTATGAAATAACTTGTTTCTGGCCCTCCGGGCAATCCGCCAAGATCGGGAACGGTTTTGCGGGAAGGGCGAATGCGAAGAACACGTGTAAGAGCTTCACGCACGCATTTCCCACGTGCTCTTCCACGCCATCGTACTTTACTCGATTTAACTATTACCAAGTTTCTATCGGGCGTGCAGACGATTATCAACTAGTTTGCTCTCATAATTTTTGACTACTATACACTTGAATTATTTGAGAAAAAATAGCTTCAAAAGTCACACAATTAAAGTTTGTGTCGTTGTTATTTATTATTCTATGTCCCTGGTTTTCCCATTTCATAGGCATTTTACGAGGATAATATTCACGTATACGTACCATTCTCAACATCATGCAAATGGCCACATTTCCGAGCGACTTGTCGCCCCTAAAAAAACCGCCGAGCTACCGCGCGTCGGTCGTTATTTCACATCTCGCCCCCGCGCAGTTGGGACTTAAAACGTTATAAAATGGACGTAAATGTTTTTTCTGTGCTACCGCATGTCTGTGCAATTTTGCTCCTCGGAAGGAGGCTTAAGGTTGCCCACATCCTTGGGCACTTAAAAAAATATATTTAAAAAACACTCGTGGCCGGCAATAATGTGCAAAGCGAAAGAATTAACATTATTCTAGCGTGACCCGCATGCAAATTGGCGAAATTAGACTACGGCTATTTCGTTCCTTTTTTTTTCGAAATTCATGCTGTTTCGGTGGGAATTTCCTTTTTTCCTGTCCGGGCGAAAATGTGTCGAGCTTGCCGTGCCATCAGAGGGTTGCATAGCATTGTGCTTGGTGCGAATGGTGTTGAAACGTTGAAATTCGGAGCACTTGCTGTAAGATAATGCATCCATTACTATATCACCGTAGGTGGCACAATAGTCGCCCCACAAATGGGAACGGTTGAGCCGCAACGGTAGCCCAGTAGCTGTTTGATATCGCCGTGTCCTCACCGTGGAACTGCGGCAGTGGTATATCATTGCATGCAAATAAATTGTGCAATTAGGCGCTGAGAGCATCACATTTCATGCGAGACACTTTTATCTTATCTCTGAGCGTTTTCCTCGCACCTGAGTGCTACCTATTTATTGCATCTAGTTTTATTTTGTCGGCAAGTATGTTTGCCTCAGAAATAGGTCAAGATTAGTTAAGGTTGTGTTTGAATTCTTTGTTATAATCCCGGTTGAGTTACCGTTTAGAAGATAGCAAATCTAGCATCAAATTATTATTGAGGTAAAATATTCTTGAATAAAACCGAAACATGTATGATATTCCTAGGTAAATAACTCACCAAAAAGTTGCACTATACAATTACAACATTAATGCATTGACTTACTGTGTTATATTTTTTCATATACTTTCTTAACGGTACTTTAGAGCTGAATTTAATGCTATATTCTTACCGGTCACTTAAATTTGATATTTTTGAGTGTTTATTACCATTATCAGGCTTTTTATATAAACAGAGCCATACACTTTATCCGTCGGATTGAATTCAGTATTCTATTGCTTTGTTCAAGATCCACTTGCCCGCTCGCGTCTCACTCTGGTATGCATAAACCCAAGGATTTTCTCCTTCTGCCGGAATTTCATTGCGACTTTGTGGAATCGTATAGGTTGGCCTACGGTATTTTATTGTGGCACCTGCGTAAAAAGGATAAAGTAATTTCGTATAGTATCCACCAACCTGGAATTGCGAATAGTTTTCACATATATAGAGGGCTGAACAGGGATATTTGCAAGTTTCCAACACACATCAGTGCGGTTTTTTTACACCATTCGAGCTTCTTCGCCGAGCTATATTCGTGGGCACGTCGATCGTCGAACATATTCGTATTTAGGTTAAACCTGACTATTTATTGTTATTAGGGGTCTGTTTTACGACGGCCCGTGTCACTAAGAGGGCTATTATTCAGCGCGTTTGCGAAGGAGCACGTACGTGTGTAAAACGAATTGGCCGATATTTTCAACTTTCGCAGCCTAGAGGTGGTCCAAAGTCGTTGAGACGGCGCGCCGGTCGGGCGGGTGGCATAAGTTTTTCGGGGGAGTTAACGTCTCGAAGTGCAAGGTGGTGTTTTAACTTTAAGGACACGTACACGCGCGTACTGGAGTGGTACTCTGGGTACCTGTAGTCATTCCTTCTCGGTGAGTACGTTATTTAGGAGCACTTTTCGCGCCCCCGTTGAATGCACATCTCCAAGAAAGAGTTCCAAAAAATTGTCGTAAATTTGACAAGTTTATGGGAAGGGCGGGCGGTTGCGGGCGTGCGAAATTAGAATTGGCTATAAGTCGAGATATGTTAGTAGTTGCACTTTACACTTGAAGCGTCAATATATCTTCATATCCCCGGATCGCGGGCAATAACATAAGCATTATATACTTGGTTGAATACGCTTCGGGGTTTTATCCATCCAATATTGCCGCCGATGGCTTTCGGAGCGCGCGTGGGATGCTCGGAGGCAGTGACCGTGGTGATGCATTGCCGCTCAGTCTTCAGTCAAGGTGACACGTAGATGTATCGAGCGAGGTTCGTGCGGTAACACGAGGAGGCGGTCGGGTGCGCTAGGGGGTGGGTGCCAAACGGCATGGGCAGCCCAGGAGTGTGTCGTTGCGGGCGAGCGGGCGCGCTTCCCGGCAATAATACTAAAGCGGGTGATTGATGTAGGCAAGAAGTGATGGTGCATTCGCCTTCACTCCATTCCTGCCAACCACCCCCTGGTTCACTCATCCTCTTCGAGCAGCCACCACCATCGTAGGCCTTAAAATGCTTCACTAACCCAATTTTCACATCCATTTTGGTGCTAATGCATGTAGTAGGAGATGACATGCGTTAAAAATTGCCCAAAAAGAAAGCACGAAACGGTTCTTCAACGAAAAACACTTTCATGAAAGATTATTGCCAGAAACACTCATGTGAACATGAAAAACTGAACGAGGATTCAAGTCATATATTTTTCTATGCAAGAAGAAACTATCTATTAATCATATATGCATTCAATCCGATTTTCTTGGTTATATATGATGCAGTGTCCTATTTTCAAGTGACTACGTTAGAATTTTCTACGAAACGCTGTCAACTTACAAAATACAGAAACATTTGTGCAAGCCCTGTCACTTTGAGTTCCTGCTATCTGTTAATACAAATTCCCATCTAACATATAAGTGACAAATGCTAACCAGAAGGCAATTACCAACTCATGTGTCCGGGTATAAACTCCAAAATTGCCCTTTGTGCGGCCATCGTCAAGTGTTAAGATGAATTATTTTCCAATAATCGACTCTCCATGTGGTTTGTAATTACGTCCACCCACATCCAAGCACAATAGCGAGCATTGCGAGTTCATGACAGGTGATTTACATAATTCGAACATTCATCATACAACCGCCTCGGCTTTCTTCAAGTTTGTTGTAGTGACATGGCAAACGCAATAAAACATGATCGAGCTGCAAAAACGCCCTTTTTGGGCCGTCGCTGTCGGTTTCGGGAGCAAATTATAGAACGCTTTGTCTTCGGAAACACATTTCAGTGCGTGATCGGGAGAGAGGGAATTACACGTTCGTTAAGAACCGGATATTTCGTTACTCACCCCCCAAACTATGAGAAGCATTGGCGCGACGGAGAGTGAGCCGGTTGAGGTTAAATTCTAATGTTTGATCCAATTGCAACATTGGTGGTTTGCCCGGGGATGATTTGCATTTTCGATCCTATCACAGCACTTTCCCGTCGTGATACCTGCCCAATTGCGGATTATCGAAACATTAGATCTGATTGCGATTAGCACTGGCCACCAGTTTGATTCTCCGAATTCCATTCCCATCGCTAACGAAATCAATATCTCGTTGAAACAATGGGTAATTATTTACGTGGATGCAAGCAAAACATTCCACGTCTTTGAAATTATTGTTTTACGTAATTAATACATAAATATTCAGCAATAAATTGAAACAGTTAATGTGATGAGCGTTTACTAAATAGTCCTTTAGAAACTGTTCCAATACAGATTAGAGTTGCCTAGCGTTGCTTAGAGCTGGAAATCACAACGCCTTGTATGAAATTATCAGTTTACTTAGCATCCGGCTATTATTTCACCAGACGCCCGACATTATAATGATAATAATAATAACCACTCTGATATCTGATGTTGGATGGTGCTTACGTTCTTCTGCAGACTGACTCCTCGCCTCTAATGTTCATTCTCGTCGGCGTGCTTCAGAGATACCTTCGTAGACGTTTAGACAAATGTACTTGAACCGAACAGAACGGAAACGCGACTCAGTTAGAGTCTGACTTACCCACCGACACTAGCACACGCCACGACCACAATCTCGAGCTGTAGGTGAATCTCGAGGAAAATTCGTTTTCCAAATGTGGGTGGTGTGTGCATAAGGAACAGGGGGCTTTCGCAGCGAGGAACTTCCAAGGAGCAAGAATAATGAGAATGTTATGGTGATGAGGCGCGGCTTTTACATCCCGATATTAACCTAGGATATTAGCGCTTTGCGAGTACTGGCACAAACGCGATAATCCACCAGCATCACCACCACCGCAACCACCACGAGTTTAGTTTCTCAGGTGAATAAAGGGAAGCTAAAGAACTCAAAGAAAACAAAAAGAAAGATACTTTTAATGTTGGTTGAATATTAAATTTTGTTAATATTAAATATTTATATTTTGTGGTAACGATTTCCACATCCAAACATTTTTATGCTCAATAAATTCAATTAAATTTAAATTGCTCTGCGAAACAGCCATTGTTATTTGCAAAGGATATTATCTCAAAATATATAAGATGAATATAATATTAACCATGAATATGTCCAAAATTACAGCTTCATTACAGATTCATGTTAAAACGAATGCATCAATTTCACATGAATGCTCAATTTAAAGACACAATTATTTATCAGCACAATTATTTCTTGGAAATCAAAAAAAAGTACTTCTTAATGTTTATAAATTATTAATAAGCTAACTAACTCTAAGTTTAACTTATTTTTGTAAATACACAAAGTTTGTTAATAATTTTTAATTTTCTAAGTAGTGGACAAAAATCTTGGTTCTTTTAAGGGGAGTATCTCAATTGTTCGTCCCATATTTGTATGAAAATTTTTATATATAGTTCGTAAATTGCGAAAAAATATCGGGATTTTCCGCTATTTTGAGTGCTTGTCCCAATAAAAATTTCAAAGTTTTGTCACACATTAATTAAGTTATATGCTGCTTTAAGAGAAAAATAGTTGCCAGCGTAGGCAGCTAGTAAATTCACCGCGAAAAATTCACCGCGCAATTTGGGAACTCTATAGCCACTAATGCCTTAATGTGGGGATGGGGTGATGCACGTGGAAGTGAGCTTATAACAAAGAATAGTAATCAAAGCATTACGTGGATCCATATTACAATTCATTTAAATAGAAATGCAGATATACATTAATCGCAAAAATTGACATCTCAAACGAAGTAACGTAACATTGAGATATTAATTGGGGGTACCCCCTTGAAGTGGTCATCTTCTGACTGGGCCCCAATGGTACTTGTGTGTTAAATAATTGCGATGGTTTCCTATATAATGATTGAAGCTTTATAAGGACAGATGAAGTTGTCCTTGGAAAGAGACTTGTTTTTAAGGAGCGCGAAATTAAAGAGAATACCAATGTATATTGCCTGTTCTATCAAAAATAAGAAAAAAGTAAAATAGGAAATAGAAATCAATGATTACCTTTGAGCTATTGCCCACATAATCGTTCTTTAATACTTTTATACCAATGAAACTTTCATTATTTTTTTAAATACATTTTTACTTTACATTTTTCTATTTTAAATAATA
>WSZQ02003231.1:0-37378 GCA_019419845.2 Weissflogia rhopalogaster | reverse complement strand
CATGCAAAACGCACACCTCTTATATTCATCATTCATCCATTCTTTCTTACCCCTCTCTTCTGACCCGCACCTAGCTCCAGCTAAATACTCCTTCTGAGCTTTACTTAGGGATGCGTTCCCAAAGTAGTGTGGCCGTCTGCCCAGTACCTGGATGCGTTTGTAGTCTGGATTATTCGAGCTGTCGTTGATTCTCGCTTGCCTAACTTGATTTTCAACATCCATCCCAGTCGTTCTAACCATATATTCCAACAACTCCCCATCCTCCAGATTCTTTTCAACTACCGCCTGAGACTTTCCCACCGCTTCGTACACCACTCAATTAATACACCAGTAAATTAATAAAACTATTCAGAATAGCTAACAACTTCAGAATAACCAAAAACTACAGATTGAAGGACCTCAGTTTAAACAGATTATAATCCGATCCTGTAATCTGTAATTCTTTCCTATTCTGAACAGTTTTACTGTATTTACTGAAGGGATTCGATATCCCTGAAACTATTACCTATCCCTGAATAAGATGTATCAATTTCAGTCTGTTAAACTCACTTTTATCAGTTTTTTTTAATCACACACTTCTGGGGTCATCCTCCGCCAATATTCATCCTTTTAAGTTCCAAGTTTTAAGTTTTTAAGTTTTTAAGTTCTAGGTTGTTTTCACCGCCCCTTAACAAATCACAGCAAAATTGGATCGTGGGAAAAAAACCCGATCCGTAGTATCAGGCATTGTGTTACGTACATCAAAACGTAATGAAGGACGGCGACCCTTCCTAAACGATGTAAATGTTTTCGTGATTGATTATGATTTATGGCGGTCCTTCCGATTTTCGCGCAACGTAGCACCGAAATCGAGAGGTCCTTCGAACCGAAAATGTGCGAATCGATGCTGCCATAATTCAGCGCGACTGTAATCATTTGCATCGGTGCGATTTTTTTTTTACCTGCCAACCTTCGGCGCAAAAAGAACGATTGACGAATCCGTGCACTGTTTGCGTTCGGTTACTACCGCTACGTCGTCGTCGTCGTCGTCGTCGTCCCGAGAAGTTTCCATTGTGCTGCCGCACTTCCGATGTCGTCCGGTCTTTAGAAAAATCTGCCCGCCATGCGGCGGCAGCTGTACTTTTGTCGTTTATGCAAATAAGTGTCTCGTGGAGAGAAAAAAACGCTCGCGCACAAAAGCAAAAGCATACGCGTGACATGCGCCCCGGCAGGAAGACGGCGAACCCCATCGCGAATGACCGTCAATTCCTCCGGCGGTGTCTTCGTCTTCCTGCCGGGGTCTACTTGTTTTATTCGCATATTATTGCTGGCTGGCTGCATGATTTATTTATTCTTTTTTTTATCGTGACCAGCTCGGAACGCAAACGACATATTTTTTTCGTGTGCGTATTTACCTCGGAACGAATAAAGTTTTGGGCGTCGTTTCTTTTTGTCGAGTTTTTCGACGTTCGATATGCATGCAATAATTTAGAATTACTTTTAGGCTTAAATAACGGAAAATATCTTATGATTTGAAGCGACTAAAATCGACCAAAAACATTTTGGCGGGCGCCCTGACAAGTAATTTAAGCTACCATTTTAAATATATTTTAAGTATATTAATTATTAAGCTATCAACAAGAAACAACTGACAAACTGTTCCTCAACTCTTCTACTTTTGTGTGATTTGAAAATTATCTCAATTCATTCTTGATAAGTCCTTCAGTTATAGAGTTTTAAAAGATACTATTTTATGTAAAGTGTGTTTCGTCTTCAATAGGGTTTTGCACCCTTATGCGATATGCAGGGTGAATGCCACATACATTAAATTATTCCTTATTTCATGCACTTTCATATAGTTTAAACATAATCCTGGTAATTTTTATGCGACTTTTTATTTTTCTTGGTTTATATTAGAAAACATCGTTTTAGTTATTCCCCGCGCGCTACATTTTCTCATTTTGAAGTGCAATTTCAAATAACTATTAAATATATTAAATATTAAGATATCAACATAAAACAACACACGAACTGTTCCTCAACTCTTCTACTTTTATGTGATTTAAAAATTATCTCGATCCGTTCTTAATAAGTCCTTCAATTATGGTGTTTAAAAGATACTATTTTATGAAAAGTGTGTTTCGCCTACAATAGGGTTTTTTATCCTTATCCGATATGCAGCGTGGATACCACATATATTAATTTGTTCCTTATTTCATATACTTCTATGTTGTACAAACACTTTCCTGACTATTGTTGTGGGAATTTTGATTTTGCTGGGTTTATACTAGAAAACATGGTTTCAATTTTTCGACTACGCTCCCTGATTTATCTATTTTAAGGTGCAATTTAAAATATGTTTTAAGGATATTAAATATTAAGCTATCAACATGAAACAAACAACACACATTTCCTCAACTTTTCTACCTTAATATGTTATACAAATTTTCTCAATCAGTTTTTCTTAAGTTCTTCAATTATGGCGTTTTACAATCCACTAATTTATTACCCTTCTTTTCAACTTCAATAGGGTTTTTCTCCTTTATCCGATCTTGCGGGGTTGATATAAAATATATATGAGACATCATCCCCGCAGATCGGGAAATGCTGAATATTGACGTTGAAAATTGACGTTGAAAATGAAATTTTCCTAAAATATTCTTTTAAAACGCCGTAATAGAAGGATTTACCAAGAGCGAATTGCGACCATTTACACAACATATTAAAGTAAAAGAGTTGAGGAACAGTCACTTGTTTCATCTTAATAGCTTACTATTTAATATACTTAAAATCCTTTTTAAAATGCACCTCAAACTAATCAAAGCAAGTGTTGTGAAATGACTGAAACAATGATTTTATGTATAAACCCGTCAAAATCGAAATTTACATAGTAATAACTAGAAAAATGTATAAATCATGTGAAAGCACATGAAACAAGGAACAATTTGATACATGTGGCATCAACCCCGTTAATCAGATAAGGGAGAAAAACCGCGGTTGAATTTGAAAATTTTCGAAGTTTTCATAATTTTTTTAAACGCCATAATTGCAGGATTTACCATCAAAGAATTGAGATCAGTTTCAAATCATATTAAAATAGAAAGGTTGATAAATTCTTTCTCACTTATTTCATGTTCATAGCTTAATATTTAATATCTTTAAAATATTATTTAAATTGCACCTCAAAATGATTAAGTTTTGGGCGCTCGAAATATTTTTAGCGAATTTCTTCCTCTTTAAACCACTGTGTGCCATGAAATGCGAAAAAATCACCCTCGCATCGACGACAACGGAAGAATAGGCCTTGGAGAAAACGCGGAAGATTAAACGCAACAATACAATTTACGAGCGATAAATTCAACGTTAATCGTATTCAAATTTATTTTAATTGCGTTTTGCGTGCGGCCCCAGCGTGCGTTTGTCCCTTTACCGCAGCATCCAAAAACCGAAGACGTTGGGAGGAAACAATTAATTCAATTAGTGCGTCGACGGTTGAAATGAATTCAATTTTACGTGGCGACCGTTAAATTAACTCATTTGCTTTAAAAATCAATTACTCAATTATTCAAATGGCCGTCGGTGGCGTTGGGTTTAATGACTAATATTTCCAACACCGTGCCGATCAATTGCAATTGAAGATATCGAAAGCACATTGAAGACTAATCAACTTTCCATTCATGCATTACTCTATTTCATCGCTTTTGTTTTCTTAATCGTTTACTTTCGATTTCTGTGATGAAAAATAAAAGCTAAAATCTAAGTCTTGTGTTAATGTTCAATTTCTTCCAATTTAATTCGAAACATCTTTCATAATAACTAGCTTTATACAAGTTTGACATAATATAAATAAAATTAAGACCATCAGATGTACTACATTGTGGCCAAACAATTGAACTAAAATGTGAAATTCTAACTTAGTTTTAAAATAATTACTAATATACAAATCGCAGAATTCGCAGTCATGTAGTAATTGATTCTTCATTAAATGTAGTTTGTTTTCGTCTATACTATGAAGCCTAAAGATAGTGTTATCATTGAGAAATGCAACGTTAAACTTGGATTTTTCCAAAAATTGACTTGTTTTAATGTTGTTAATTATTTACATAGTTCCCGTAATCCTAGGATTATAAATCATGCACCATTCGATTCGGAGTGAAATTTGCTACAAACTTCTGAAATATTTTTTCGATTAGTTACGTAGAAGCGGTATTATAACTGGTCAAAGTTGACTATAATAATATCGACATTTTGTCGCCAGAATAAATGGGTTGAAATATCTTGTTCCAAATTTTGTACTTTTATTAATATTTCCTATAATCCTATGTAAACAAATCTTACACTAATTGATTCAGAAGTAAATTTGCTACAACTTCCTTGAAGAAATTTTTCGATTAATTATTTAGGAGTGATTTTATAGAGTGCTGAAATTAAGTCTAAGAAAGTCGACTACTTTGATTTTGGAAAAATGACACGACATGGAATATTTCAATTTTTCTCATATTTTCCTTAGCCTAAGGAGTATAAATAATACACTAATCGGTTCATGGTTAAATTTTGTATGAGCTACCATGAACAATTTTTCGTTTACTTTATTTCAAAGTGACATTACGTCTATTGAAAGTTGAGTATGATTTTCTGGAGACTTTTGTGGACAGAAAAAAAACTAGAAATGTCTAGTACTAAAATTTGTCCTTTTATTTTGTATTTGCCAAATATCTACGTACGCTAATCATCTACCAATCGGTTCAGAATTAAATTTGCCATTAACTATTGCCAATTATTCTTCGTTGAATTACCTAGAAAAAGGGTTGTGAGCCAAAGAAGTTGAACCAATTTTCGGAAACAGTCATAACTAAATTTAGTCATAACTTTAGCGATCTATAAAATCGCTTCTAAGTAATTAATCTAAAAAACTCTTCATTCATATTGTAGTAAATTTATTGCTGAATCGATTTGTGCAGGATTTGTGTAGATAAGAACTAAGCAATTATAAATAAAAGTGCAGCTAATTTTTCTGGTTGCGAAAATGTCGCCGGTGTTATATACAACTTTCATACGTTATAATATGGCTTCTAAATAACCAAATGAAAAAAAATGTTATATAAGATTGTAGCATTTGACTCTGAATCGAATGGTGTATGATTTATAATCTTAGGATTACAGGAAATATGAAAATAATTGACATTTTTATAATTAGTCATTTTTCCGAAAACATTTTTAACGTTGGATTTCTCAACGATTATACAATCTTTAGGCTTCATATGATATGCCAAAATAAAGTACGCTTAATGAAGAATCTATTACAGTTTGAATCAGAATTCTACGATTTGTAGTTCAGACATTCTAGTAGAAGAAAGTTTGAATTTCACATTTTCGGTCAATTTGGCGGCTATTTAACCTCTTAAAACCTACACTGGGTCCTCAAAAACTGCAAAGCTACACAAAATTCAGAATGTATTAGCGGTTACATTAAATTCCAAGGCGAGAATTCAACAGTAACAACGTAAATCTTTTCATAGGAGTAGATTAACTGGCCTAAGGCATAGTTGGTTGCCTTAGGCATGCGACAAAGGCTTGAACAGAAGCTCAACATGAATTGTTAATCCGTTAATAACGCCGTGATTAATCAAGTAACGTTTAGCAACCCTCCGGCATAGTACGCAGTGCGCAGTGTACCATGCGCACTGGCTAAAACCGCTTTTGTGCGGTTGGCGCAGCCGCTTGATGGCGCGACGCATAATGAGGTGCACATGGTGGCTACTCAAGAAACAGGATCCTTTGGGAGCACCTCGAAAGCATTTTGGAACAATAACGAGCCGACCGCTTTATTCGACCACCTGGCGGCCTGGGCCCCCCTTCGAAGAACAGCACCAAGTCCACGAACAACTTCTTGCGCTTCTTACGCTGCTAAACCCTTGCATGCTCACCCCAAGAAAAGGTAATCCCCACAAAAAAAATGAAAGAAATAATAAAGACGTATATAATCTCTATCCACTAGTGCTTAACGTTGTTTTTGTATGCGTTGTCAAAATTTTTTGAAAGTAGCAATATTTTTTTGTATTGAATTGAATAAAATTGATAAAAGCTTTAAGCATATGTAATAATAGGTAAGCATGGAGTAATGGTATATCGTATAATGAGTATGAGCATGAGCATATAAATCATACGAGTAAACAATGTGCATTGCAATCGAGTTATACCCTATACTTCTTCTACGACTATTAATGGGAAACTAATAATGAGTAGATTTAGTTTTTTTTGGTATCGGTGTGTTTGCCGTCAATATTTACAGGTTACGTGCAGGCGCATCAGGTCGCTACGCATGACATGCGCATGCGCTACGTAGGACACAGTCGCTGGCAGCGGCGTGTCGCATAGTGGCCAAAAATGACCGTTTTGCGCCACAATCCTTTCGTGCTTGCAGCGAGCGACCGAGCGCTATTTTCGCAATTTTCGAAGAGTACTTTTACTCAAGATTTTTCATACTAAATATAAAGCTTTGAAGATGAAACAAACATCAAAATGGTCCCCAACTCTTCTACTTTCTTATTCTTTTAAATTTATTTCGATCCCTTTACGATAAATCCCCTTTATACAGCTGTTAAAATGAGCCGTTTTATGAAAATTTGATTTGAACTTCAATAGGGGTCTTTCACCATTATCCGCCAATCGAACAATATGTTACATATATCAATTTATTACCCTTTTAAGGTATTTTAAGATGGCATTCATATTTTTCTAATCGGTTTTTTGCAGCTATCGATTATACTTTGTGCAAGATATAAAGAGTGTATGTGTTGATTGGTAAGAAAACAACCGATAAATGTATGAAATATGTTATAAAACAAGATATAATCGATAGCTTCACAAAACTGATTAGAAAAATATTAATACCATGTTGAAACACATAAAAAGGGGAATAAATTGATATATGTGGCATATTGTTCGATTGACGTATAAGGGTGAAAAACCCCTACTGAAGTTCAGTTTCAAATTTTGATAAAACAGCGTAGTTTAAAAGCAGTATAAAAGAGTTTTATCGTAATGGGATTGAAATAAGTTTGATATCATGAGAAAGTAGAAGAATTGGGCAGCATTTTAATGTTTGTTTCATCTTCATACCTTCATATTTAGTATGTAAAATCTTGAACAAAGTCGTAAGTCCTCGAAAATTGCAAAAGGTGCGCGCGCGGTCGCACGCTATGAGCGCGAATGTACGCATCTATAACTAAATCATCCACCAGTACTGTTATAATCACCCGTGGGTTATGTAGATCATAACTTAATCGACATTGTTAATATAATGTAACCATTATAAAACATGAGTAGAAAAAATGCATTTATTCAAATTAAAGTTGTTTTTCTACAGCGTTATTTCGCAGTTGTAAGAAGTTGGTTAGCAAGGCGAAACTTAATTTGTCTTTTCGCGCGCAATATGAGATCGGAATGCGCAACGAGAGGGAGACCCGGACTTTGCTGGCCGCCCCCAGTGTGTCTATCGGATTCGTGGCGCGTTGCCGGGGTGGTTGAGCAGCGTGGTGGCGCGAGCGGGGGCGTAAGAAGGGAACGTTCTTCACTAGTCTAATTAAAACCGTCGCACGGGGGGGTTTACGTTCCCCACCAACCGTGCACGCTGCTTAAGTGCCGCGCGCCGCTTTTCCGATACGCCACGAACGCAGCACTTTGTTCAAGTGTTCCCGCCGTCGCCACCGCTGCCACCGCGTGCCGCCTCCTCGTGTGCTTTTAGCAACAAATACTCTTCAGACGGGGTGAAAACCCCCATTGCTAAGACGCGTCGCTGCACGCGCAGGCCGACTGCAAGCTGCAGAGGCCGAAACGGGGGCAGGAAAAGCTCGCTGCATCCAGCTGTGTCGTTGTTGGTCGACTCGCTGAGCATAAGTATAGTTTCTTAATTAAAAAACCGGAGTCCATCGCAGACAATAAAGTGTCTCTCGACGTCGACGGCGTAGTTGCAGTTCGCTAGAGGGGCGCTCTTTTATATCTGCGTCTTTATCCCGGCTCGTCTGTGTGCCACAATATCGTGGCGATAACTCGCAGCTATCCTCGATGATGGCCCCGAGCAAGTAATATCACGTGGCACAAAAGCGCAATGCGAATAATAATCTGGGCTATCATAAATGAAGACAACGATTTTAATAAAGTTGAATTAATTATCTGTTAAGTTAGGTGCCCTTAGTAAGACTACTTGGAGGTCTTATTCATTTCACGCCATCTGTACGAGCAAAATATAAGCTTTACAAAAATTGGCTAACAGATGTCACGAGGAGCGGTTTCGATACTTTCGATAAGAAGCGATATTTTCATTCGATACTTTCAAATATTGAACTTTGTCACTGACGGTAACAGTATATACTCCTTAAACCCTCTCATCATCACATCTGAACATTATCAAAATTATCAAAAGATAAATATAAACATTCTTCTAAAACAATTTGATGATAATCGGAACCCCTTAAACCCCCTTTCATATCGAAGGCAATAAGACATATAAAAAAATCTGAATATCTTCACAATTTAGAACGATTTGCACTTATTTCTTCGATAATCTGATGGAACCAGTCCAAACCCCCTAAACCCCCTAGCATCATATCGTTCTTATGACAATGACAATAGAAAGAAACTGATAAAAATATACTCATTATCAAAACCTCGGTAAATATGTAATTTCTTCTAATAATATGATAATTTGATGGAAGCAGTCAGAACCCCTTAAACCCCCTTGAAACACGGCGGTCATGATACATTGGAAATAGAAAAAAGATAACAATTTGAATATCTTCACAACTTGGATTAAGTTGTAATTATTTCTTCGAAATCTGACGAAGACAGTCCAAACCCCTTAAACCCCATAACATCACGGCGTTGTGTTACAATGAAAATAGAAAAAAAAACTGATAACAATCTGAACATTATCAAAACATAGATAAATATGAGCTTGCTTCTAAGATCACTTGATGGAAGCAGTCAGAACCCCTTAAACCCCCTTATATCTCGATGGCCTTGATACATTGAAAATATGAAAGAGATAACAATCTGAATATCTTCACAACTTAGAGTAATTTAAATTTATTTATTAGCTAATCTGATGGAAACAGTCGAAACCCCTTAAACCCCATAACAGCACGGCATTGTTGTGACAATGAAATCAGATAGTAACTGATAACAATCTGAACATTATCAAACCTAGATAAATAGGAGCTTGCTTCTAAGATCACTTGATGGAAGTAGTCAGAACCCCTTAAACCCCCTTATATCACGATGGCCTTGATACATTGAAAATAGGAAAGAGATAACAATCTGAATATCTTCACAACTTAGAGTAATTTAAATTTATTTCTTAGCTAATCTGATGGAAACAGTCGAAACCCCTTAAACCCCATAACAGCACAGCATTGTTGTGACAATGAAATCAGATAGTAACTGATAACAATCTGAACATTATCAAAACCTAGATAAATATGAGCTTCCTTCTAAGATAACTTGATGGAAACAGTCAAAAAACCCTCCAAACCCCTTAAACTCCATCACAACATTCTTGTCACAACGCATGTAGAAAAAATCCTATGAACTAATTTCTAAGATAATTTGTTTGAAACCCCCTTGAATCTCAGCAATTTTATTATAACGGATATAGATAGAATATGACAACATTCTGAACATCATCAAAAGTTCATATGAATTTCTTTTTCTTTATAATTATTGGTAAATTTAATCGAACCTAACTTAATCGAAACCCCCAAAACCCCCGAAGTCTCTCTAACTATCCACAGGCTCCCCAAGTAATCTCTGTTACTCGGACGGGCTAGTCATAACCCATAAATCACACGCAGACGTCGAGGAAAGGATGGCGGCGTGTTCTAAGATGACAAACGCGAAGGACAACCCGTTTCGAGGGGCGGTGAACGGATGGCCTTAGATGGGTGGCATCCAGTATGCGTGCGCACGTCTCAGATTATTATGCGAGGCCGGGGGAAAACTGATTAACAACAAAATCTTAAACCTAAACCCGGCACGGCCGAAACCGACATTAGACATTAGATTTCATTCGCCGCCGCCCACACCGCACGACAAAGCCACCCTTTGCGCAACCCTTAGCAATCTCACGTTTTACAAACACATATCGCTATCACATGCGACGGCTAGAACGACGGCGCTACAGGATGTCTAGAGAAGTTCGTAAATGTGTCGAAACCAAAAAATACTGAAACCCTTCAGCATTTTAGGATTAGTTATTCAGGGAAAGAAACGTTTTTTTTTCGTAGATTTGTTTCTAGACAACAAAGGAATGAAAGGAAGTAAGTTTTGTAAGAGGATAACAAACAACCTGTATGCCGGCTTCTTATAAGATCCCCGAGTAAAGTCATTATTATACATGACTTAACTGTTGGAATTTCGGTCGGCGTAGAACCGCCTCCACTTTGCACACTCACAGTATATCTGTGGGGTGGGGGCGGGGGGCTACTGGCTCAGTTTTTGAACGTGCGTGCGATTACGCATGAAGAGATTAAGCTATCGCTACAGATATTAAATATTAGGTTTTATGCATGTCCCAGTAATACTCTCGGCCAGGTACGCCCAATCGTCGACGCAGATAAAGCTCAAAGCTCGAGGGGGCACAAGTTGGCGGAGGAATGTGCCTGGGGCACAACAAACTTCGCTGGAAATATGCCCTTCGAGGTACCTGAGTTTTCGTGTGTACTCTTCATGCTGCTGTCATACCTGAGTGCTTTCATATAACGCAATTCTTTAAATTGCAAATTGTCAACTTAGGAAGTCGCTCAGGGCGTTTCTACACAGCTTTGACTAAGAAAAGTTTCCCTATTCTACCATCCTATTGTGCAGGCTAAGAAAATGTAATGCACATTTTCGGTATCACCCATCGAATATGTTGTATATGCAAAAGTTGGGACCTTGGAGTTTGTTCAGTAAAAGTTTTGTATCTTGGAGAGTCTTCAGGCTAACTAGTACTTTTACAACAAAATATCAGGCAAATGAATACTGAATGTTGAATAGAATGGTAAAATGAATAGAATACTAGAATAGAATGATAAAAACTGGTGTATATGAGTTTCTCCCTTCTGGATATATAGGTTATTGGGGGCCGGTGAGGGAGCAAGCCTCTGTTGAACTGAAAAGTCAGTTAGAAAAGACACTTTTGCGTGGAATAATTTCCAAATGTGATAATCTGAAAGATGGTCTGATCTGAAGGTGATTCCTTCAGATCAGAGATGTTGGGATTAGTCACAGCCATTCGGTTCTCGCCGAGGAGCTACAGTAAACTTTCCTGAAAATCCACTCACAAATGAGTATTGAATAGAACAGAACATTGAATGAAATAGACACAATGATAGAAATATGTTCATACGAGCTTTCCCTGCTGAATGTTTTGCTCGTTGTTTCTGAGGGGACCCGATTGTTTGGAAATTACTCAGTGATTGTGAAAAAAGACTGGGGAAAAGTGGTAATTTGAAAGATGCCCTGATCTGAAGGTGACTCCTTCAGATCAGGCAGATGAGTATGGAATAGAATAGAACACTGAATACAATAGAAACAATGATAGACATATGTTCATATGAGCTTTTCCTTGCTGAATGCTTTGCTCGTTGTTACTGAGGGGACTCGATTGTTTGCAAATCAGCCTAGACAGTTTTTTGTCGAATAATTTACAAATCTGGTAATCTGAAAGATGCCCTGATCTGAAAGAGTTATAATAAACATTAGGGACGTTGTGCCCGGTCGTAGCCACTCAGTACTCACCGAGGAGCTACAGTAAACTTTCCCGAAAGTCATCAAATGCCAGACAAATGCAAACTGAACAGGATAGTAATGAACTCTTGCATCCTGTCCTTATCACAAGCATTCTTTCGCATTCGTTGAGGACTGTAATGGTATAAATATGTATATACCACTTTTTCCTACGGTATATACTGTTTATAGTTACTGAGGGGACTCGATTGATACCAAATTACTGGATTTTTTGTAAATTACACACGCAATGTGAATAAAGACAGTTTTTCGTCAAATAATTTCCAAAGGTGATAATCTGAAAGATGCCCTGATCTAAAGGAGTCATAATGAACGTTAAGGATCTTGTAACTGGTTGCAACCACTCAGTCCTCGCCGAGAAGCTACAGTAAACTTTCCTGAAAATCCACTCCGCCGGATCGAAAGTTTTCCCAACCAAGCAGCGAGCGCATGCTTTTTTCCTCCACCGCGTCTCTCTGTGGCCTGCCCGCGCAGGGAAACTTTGATAACGTATATAGACCAAGTCGAGGAACCTGGGGGGAAGGGGCGGCGCGAGGATGCTTTTTCGAGGATTATTTGAGTTTCAAAGTGAAATTAGGAATTTAATTGGCTCTGTTTACTGGTGAACGAGCTCGTCAAGCAAACAATCATAATCATAATTGTGCAGAGAGCGTAAGGGGGGCTCCAAAAAGTTTCGTTTTTCCTGCTGCCCTATCGTCGACGAACTCCTGCAGGCCAGTCGTAATCATACGCATACTTTCGCGTTTGTGGAATAATGCACGCGCCAAGAACCATTGTTTATTTTAACAAATTCACTGCGGTCACTTAAAATCTCTACCACTTGAAATCGCTAAGTGCAATATTTGCGTTATTTGTTGATGTTTACGCCGGGGCCATCCACGAATGGCAAAACACGGTCCGCCCGCGCGTCGCTTCTTATTAGTTACGTGGCAAAGTGGGCGATTTCACGAACAAAGCGTCATAAATCGACACAGCGCAGCGGCAGTGCTAAAAAAATATACATTTTGCTTGACTTTATATCTTTAAGTTTACCATATTTAGAATAATGCTATGATAATAAATGTTACACCATTGGATAGGTTGACTCTTCTGCGTTTATAATAAATAGATAGAATTTAAAATTTTAATTTTTATACAGAGTTATCAAGGGTAGACTTTACACGTTGCTGGCGGTATGAAAAATTTTAAATTCTAACTGCTTATTGTAGACTCAGAAAAGTCAATCTATCTAAAAGTGTATCATTTATTGCGATAGGATTATTATAACTAGGGTAAAATTCATTATAAAAAGACCCGAAATATGTATTTCTAGTGGTCATGTTTCGCTGCGTTGATTTAAGACGCATTTCTCTTGAAATCGTCCCAATGTGAGTCGTGACGGGCCGCCGAGTGGTTGTTGGCGCTGTTGCCGTGCCGCGAGCTACCTGGGGGCCACCGCACGCAAGAAGACATGTGCAGGGTGCACCTGGCCCGCCAGCTGCCCGAAGCAGCCGGCACGCGGCGGCGCACAAAGAAATTTACCGCACCTTTTGCGCCGCGCTGCTGCGTGTTCCACAGCGTCGACATTTTCGGGACTGAACGAGCGCGAACGAGCGTTCGACAAATAATCGCATCCGATATGTTGGCATTTCCCAAACTGTTCCACACATACACACCCACCCCTGGGTGTAAATGTATTACAATGCGATAATAAAGACAACATAATGCCCTCACTAAAATTTCTCGAAACAGGTTGAATTTGTAAAAAAATAACTAATCTGATGATGACAATTTGCCTGAATAGATCCCTTCAGACTCGTGAGAAATAAAAAATATTAATATGTTTAAAAGTTTTGGAAGCACAGCTTTGTATGTCCATTCGGCCGGCGACAGCGGCGCAACGAAATAGCACCACACTGAAGATGATGATGATCGACCGATAGTGGTCCGGCGAGCGGAGCACTTCACCACCGGAGAGCTGGACGTTTTAGGCTTTGCCTTTCCCCCGTTAAAAGCTAAACATTTCTTCCTGTTTGCTTCGAGCCAACCAACGTCGGTGAAGTGGAATGGGATGTGGTGACTTGCTCAGGCTTCTATGCACTACTGGAGGGAGTTTAACTTTTTTGAGTTATTTTCTTTGCTTCAGGTTACGTTATGTTAAATTAATTTAAGATACCAACAAATGGGGTTAGAAATATTTGCTCATGTTATTTAATGTCATATGAACACGAGATATTTCAGAAATCGACTATAAACATTTATTCTGCTTGAAGTCAACTTTGCTGAAGTAGAATGGAAATTCCTGACATCATCAGGCTTATTTTTACGACCACAAGGAGCTTTACTATTTTTTGTGTTGTTTCCTCACCGCCACAGAGAGTTAGAGGAGATAGAGCAGGTATTACTGAAGAGGAATAGGAATTGTCGACTTCCTCAGGCTTATATTTACCACCACAGGGAGCTTAACTACTTTGTGTGTTATTTCCTTATCACCACAGGAAGCTGGAGAAGCTAGAGCCAACATTACTGAAGTACAACGGGAATTACTGACTTCCGCAAGCTTACATTTATCACCATAGACACCTTAACTATTTTTTATGTTATTTACTTCTACTTCAGGGTTCTTGAAGTTAAATTAGGCCCAAATATTTGTCATTATACTTTTCTTCCTGAATGCTTAGAACCAAAGTTACTGAAGTGATCTTACCAGGCTGTTTTCGTTCTGGTGATGTGTATGCATAAGTGGAACTTGTGTTAACTAAAGTTAGGTTGACTTAAATTAGGTTAGAATGTAATGAAATCGGTTTATAACACGTATAACCGTCATTAAATATAATTGTCATTAAATTTCTCACGAAATTAATCAACCAATGACCTTTAATGAATCATCAAATAATCATTAATAAAACGATCTCATAAAAAATCACTTTTCCTACGATCCCTTAACGATTTGCTCCCCCTGCAAAAATCAGCATTAAGAACTAACTAACCACTTTGCGTTGGTGTGAAACAAACGAAATTAGCACTCGTAAACTTCGGGGTGGTTTATTTAGAAAACCGTAACACTCCCAAATTATGAGTCTACTCGGAACTATCATGTTGTACAACATTTTACAGCACCTTTTTGAAGTTATTGCCAAGCTGCCTGTACTCGCTGCCGTGAGTAAACTCAGGTATGTTGATTTCTCTAGTTAACTTTCATTACCTTGTGCCTCGGCAACAATAGTAAAGTCACCCCTACAACAAGTTCATGTTCATATTGGAAGCATATACCAATTTATTACCGCGTTATTAATGGCGGCAAGTTGAAACCTCTCCAACTGTACAGAACGTGGCAGCAGTTTTCTGGAAACTGGCTAGAAACAGTTTGCAAACGTGCAATAAAAATCAACTTTACAAGACGCCCGCGCATTGCTTGTTCGCCATCTGCTGAAGAGCTAACCAGATAGCAGAGAGTGTATTTTGGCGTTTATGACAATTGTAAATTATCCCTAGTTCATATTCGAGCGTTGCGCTATTTGGTGGAATAGTTTTGGCATGAGGCCAATAAACGTCGGCAGTAAAGTTAAATACCCTTGGCAATAAGAGCCCGTAAATTAATACACCACAGTCACGAAGTGAGTGGAATTCGGCGCACTGCAACAATACCACACCCCTGGGAAGCAAAGGCACACCAGTAAAAATGTTGCCTCCTAAGGCTTAAAACGTGCCAAAGACCGTTAGGCCAGGTGTGATTTGCCTCCGAGAAGGTTTTACGACCCAAGTGCAATCCGAAGTTGACCTATGCAAAAATTTAACATATTTTTGATTCCTCTTAATACCCACGGGTGGTGGCAATCAAGTGTATGGAACTGATGGTACCCTCACTTCTAGGGAACTGTTTTGCATTTCGCACTCTTCATGTTTACTACTCGTATTTTAGCTATAGCCGTTGAGAGTCCTCGATGTCCTCTTGCTGCGTTCTGCTGATAATTACCGGTGGGCGGGAGGGGAAAGGTACAAACACTGATTTTTTGGCGCAAGGTGCATTATCACACCATCTGCTCCAAGTTGCAAACATCAGCAGCGCTGATTATGCCGCACTGCCTGGAATAATGAGTAACTTCCTTATCGTGCGATGAAATCGAAACCTGCAGTGTGTTGTCGAAAAGACGATGATCTGCTGTTTGGTCAGTTGGTGGAGTGGCGTGATGGGCCGATGTCGGACATCTGGTGTGTTAGGGCACGTGCCGATTTTCATACAAGGTGATACTAAATAAAGCCCAAATGCGTAGATCATTACCATCTACAGTTTACTACAGTTGATGGTATGGTCATTCTATGACTGCCATACCATCAAAATAGCGAAATTAAGGAAGTTTGTACAAGAGTTTATTAGAACTTCTTAAGGCATTGAAAGCTACAAATGCAGCACAGTATAAAGGAAAAGATTGCCACGTCGGCGTTATGAAGAAAGCACCTGTACGATAGCGGATGGGTGCCGGAAACACGTGGCAGTGGTAACGCGCGGCAGCTGGACACACTCCGGGTGTGCCGTGCACCAATTTAATTGTTTTTTTAGCTGTTGTTTAGCTGCGGGTGCGACAGCTTCGCAGCCGTCCCTAGATTTCCAGAAAAAAAGCGAATTAAATCGGCGCAGTGTCGCGGCGCTAAAAAATACACATTTCGAGACTTTTTATCATTAATTTAAACATATTTATAATAATGCTATCGCAATGAATGATACACCATTAGATATCCTAACTCTTCTACTTTAATAATCAGTAATTTAAATTCAAATTTTCGTTTTTTAAACAGAGTTGCCATGGTTAGACTTTACCATTTAATGACGATATGAAAGAGTAAAATGTATCCAATAAGTCTTATATCAGCATATTCCCTATTTCCTAATCTATCAAATAGTGTAAGGGTTATTAATATAGTGCTTGAGTGTGCTCCTTTTAAGCGGTGTATATTTGAGCGCGCAGTTGACTGCATGTAAATCGTCCATATACGAGTTGCAACTCGGTGAAATTTTATTCGACGCTGAGCGAAGTTACGCAAAGTCGCAATCATCCTATATACACCCCCAAAAAACGGTGGTGCACAAGCATGATAACAATGGCCTATATAGCATTTAAGCATTTAATAGATAATGAAATAGGGAATATGTTGACATATGAGTCGTCCTATAAATTTTACTCTTTCATATCGTAAGAATTGGCTAAAGTTTACCTTTGATAACTCCGTAGAAAACAGAAAAATTTTAATATTACCGACCCATAATTGATGTAGAAGAGTTCAGCTATGTAATGGTGTATTATTCATTATGATACCATTATTCTAAGTAAGATAAAATTCATGATAAACGGATAAGAAATGTATATTTTTTTATGTTAAATGCGACGCTGTGTCGATTTATGACGGTTTTCTATTGAAATCGGCCAATGTACGTCGCCATCGCGAGTCAGTGGATTTCGTTTTGGGATCTTGATTGAGTGGCGCTCGAGATCGAGGCCCCGATGGCCAGTGGGTGGAGATTCAAGCATGCCCCCCGAGAAAGGAAGGTTATTATTTCGAAATTAGGACTGCATGCGGTGCCATTATTTGAAAATATGTCGAATAAACCCCTCTAAACAATGGAAAGGAAAAAAAAAACAGCGAATTTCACGGAAGACAATGCGCCTCCGTACAATTCATCCCTCTTTTCTCCTCGTAGGAATTGTTTTGCCGAGTTTGACAAGATGCACAAACGATTTGTTTACGCTCCCCATTCCTGCTGCGGCCCACATACATTGATTGCAGCGCGTGCAATCTGCGGGGGTTTTGAAACTCTCGTGCAGTGCGTACTTTTCCAGGTTTGTGTGTGCGTATATTCCATAAAAGGAAGCGTAGGAAACGTTAGAGTTTGGAATATTTGAGCGTTTGAACGACCGGACGGGAAGACCCTCATTTTCGATTTCTCAAAACGGATCTACGGCTCAAGAGCGCAGCGAAACTGCGCGGCTACATTTCGGATGCTTTGTGCACCCTGCCGTTTTTTATCCGGGGTGGCCCTTCGTCAGCTCGACCTGGCTTTTTTTTTCGGCGTTTTTCTCAAAAGCGCTGTGATAATCCGTCGAATGCCCGGGTTGTTTGGAAGTCGGATCCTCGCATCCTCGTGCGAGTGAGGTGAAAACGAGGAATGCCAAAAAAGGGGCGCGCAGGACGCAAAGTGCGTGCACGCTGATGTAATGCCGGATTCAATAACTACCCTAGTTACGCAGAGCCAAGAGCGCGCCAAAAGAAAGGTGCTACCTTTTCTCAGGTAGACTCACGAAAATCTCTATTGTTCGCTGATATATCCTCTATTCCCAAATAATACCTAGATAGAAGGATTTCCTTGGAATCGACCCGAGATTTTACCGAGAGGTTTTTGGATTGTAATATTCAGGGTACACCTTCGTAGATTTGGCGTACCTCTAGAATATTATTTGGAGGTACCACACTAATAATATTAACCATGTTAATATCAAATATTGTTTTTTTTTTGGAATTTTCTGAAAATTTCAAAATATCAAGGCCATACCATCACTAGTATTGATGGCACCATCAATATCCACTATTCCCAAATATTAAGATAGGATTTGAAACCGACCCGAGACTGAACCGAGAGATTTTTAGGATTTCAATATTGGTGGTAACTGATAATAACTGGTGGTACCATTAATATCCTCTTTTCCTAAATCATTATCTGCGCATTATTTGGAATTAATTCCAAGGATTTCTATGGAACCGCCCGAAAGGTTTTCGGTTTGTAATATTCGTGGTACCCCACCGTAGATTAAAATGGTTATTTGGAGTTCCCACACTCATGCTAACAACCTTGATAATAATGAATAATGAATTTTTTGAAATACATCACTAGTATTGATGGTACCAGCAATATCCAATATTCTCAAATAATTATATTGGTACTATTCGGAAATAATTCCAAGAACTTCCTTGGACCGAGATTTTACCGAAAGGTTTTTCGGATTGTAATATTCATGGTACACCACAATATGTTTTTGCGTGGTTTTAGAAAACTAATTGGAGGTATCACATTTATGATAATAACATTCATAATAACGAATATTGAATTGGGTTTTTGGTATTTTTAAAAAAATCAAAAATATCAAAGCCGTACCATCACTAGCATTGATGGTACCATCAATATCCTCGATTTCCAAAATAAAACATAAATAGTTTAGTATGATTCCCTTGGAACCGACCTCAGATTTTACCACGAGGTTTTTGGATTATAATATTCGTGGTACACCACGGTCTAGAATTGCATCGGTCTAGAAAACTATTTGGATGTACCACACTAATATTCTTGATAATACTGAATATTGATTTTTTGCTAAAATTCAAAATATCAGGATACATACCACAACTAGTATTGATGGTACCATCAACATTAGTCATTTTATTTGTCCCTAGCATATTTTCATAAGTATAAAATAAACAGGGGTATAATAGTTACGGTAGTAAAGCAAATCAAAATGTGCTAATACCAATATTTGCTGGTAACCCCTAATACTAGAAATTGAATCAATTTCCAGGAATCTCGCATCATCCCTAGAGGTAGTCAAGGTAACACCTAGCTATGTTAGGCACGGTACATGCCAAAAAGATTTCGTCGTTTCAATTGAATTCCGAAAGGTACGGAATTCAATGAGCATTTTGCTGCATTCATACGTGTTTACCCGGTCGCAATTCAATACCCCGCGCGGCGAAATTCACAAATGCATAATACCCCGAGAGCTGGTTTTCTGCGTACCGATGCGCGCCCTGTGCGCCCACTGAGAGGTAGCTGCGCCACCCCGGAATTCATCCCATTGTTCGGCGCGAAACACCTGGATCCTTTTTGTGTGGAGCTTGCGCGCGGTGCGGCCCCGCTGGCCGGTGTGTACGCCGGCATTGTGCTCGCTGTACCTGCGTGCGCCCCTCCACGCGCACACCGGGTACACCCATTCCGTATATAAGGTACCCCCATCACCAGTCGAAAGTCAGTCATCTTCAGCCTCTCGTTCAGTGCTCACGCATCATTCCCGTGCTTCCGTCAGCGGTGCGGTGTGCAGCATCGATTACCATCAATACCGTCAATAAGCCTACCAGTGAAAAAGTTACTTGTGGATTACATCATCGTGATGTAGTAGTGGCATACTAACTTATCAGGAGTCTAAGGGTGAGTCCAACAGTAGTTTTATAAAACATTAAGGTGTGCTGCCTTGTATAATACTGGTGGTGGGACCACCATGTAACAAGGCATTCAAAACATTTGTTTGGTCTGCGTTGACACTAGTCATAACATAACATTGTTTCTATATCCGCGCTTCCATTTTTCGCTGTTGAACACCCCGTCGTTCGATAGAAACAACCGGTACCTTCAAATTAACGGAAACCGCAAATCGGTTCAATTTTGATTATCCGAGAATGAGCCTAAAGTTTACCGCGAACCACAACCAAAACATCTCGAAAAAGGAGCTCTACTGACTTACCACGAAGATAGAAGACCTACCACCAACCTTCTTACAACCTAACAAGTTCACTTTTTAACAGTTGTTTTAAAATTTCATTTTAAATTGTATATTCGATTCATTCAGTCACATTTTTTGCATGCCAAGTCAGTTTTGGTCATCTGAATGTCAGATTGTTGCTTTTTTGTCATCACTGAGAACGTCTACATGCCAGGCTGCGTCGGCTGGGGAGCTTCAGATTCGATTCGTTTTGGTGAACGGTTCATAGATGTTCGGTTACAGTCGCGCCATCGAGAGCAATCCATGCGATCCGGTCGGCGCGTTCTTCGCCTTGTTGTTTCGCTCGCTGCCTGCAGATTCTGCGCGAGCGCCTGCCTTTAAAAACAAAACGACCGATAGTGCAGTGACCAGCTGGTACACCCGGTCTCTCTCTCGGGTACCTCATCCGCGTGTGTGTATATTCGCGGTCTCCGCGACTCTTTCTCGTGCGTTGTGTTGACCCCGTAGTAACGGCAATTTCTGAATCACTCTTACTACACCACACTCTTACGCACATACTCGCCTTTCAATACTACTGCCGGTTCATTACGCCAAGGAAAAAAAGACTTCGGATTCTATGCGATCGAAATATTACCCTCGATTATCGGCCAACGCAGACAAAGAACTAAACAGGGCCGGTCGGAACCACCGAATGATTCGACCGGCTTACGTTTTCGTGCCGAAGTTCAATTTAGTTAAAAGTCCACGCGACTGAGTCATCAATTAATCACGTGCCCGCTGCTTCGGTGTTTAAAATACGAAAATTACGGCTGTACAATGACGCACGTGCGTTGTGCCGTTCTCGGTGTTTGTTTCGTTCTGTGGGGAGTTGGTTCCCTGTGGGGGCGCACCCAAAAACGCCCACGATCACCATCAGCGATCAATCATGATGCAAAATTGTTCTTAGAGGTCTTGTGTAGTCCGTGATGCGTGACAATATTTGTTTTTTGCTATTAATATTGCACTAGTCCCGGCCTATTCACGACGTCTTTATTCATCTATCTGGGGACTTTTTAACCTCACAAATGTGAGGATTTCTCTGTGGGAACCACTCACAGGCTGTCTAGCTATTTATTCTTGGGATTACCATTTATTCAGGACAGTTACGATCGAGTATATATATATAAATGCTGATCAAGGAATCCCTATGCACAAAGTGCCTGTCTATTTACTGCTAGAATTATCTTTCCTTCAGCCCATGTCGGATATATTAGATCAAAAATATACCTGTGGGACCCACCCACAGGCTAACTGACTATTTACTGCTGGGATTATCTATCTCTCAGGCCACTTACGGGGTCGGATAAATTATTTAGATCAAAATTTCTCAGTGGGGCGTACTCACAGGGAGACAGCCTATTTACTATATCTTTTCTTCAGGTCACTGATGGTAGACTATGTTCAATCTAATGGAAATAAGCCTGTGGAATGCACTCACAGGTTAATGGTATTTTTACCAGTTTTCTTCAGGACACGTTTACTGTCGAATAGATTAGGACGGTGCAGGTGCAACTTTTGTGATCTTTGAAAGCAAATTGCACTTGTCCCGGCCTGCTTTATCGGCATCTGTCATCGTATCATAAACCCCATAGGGTTTCCTGTGGGGTTAGAACCCTAATTTCCTGTGCGGACAACTTTAGAGACACCTATATAATCTGAATATCAATTTCCAGAACTTTCCTTTCAATTCGTTTCAGTCAATCAGGAAGTCATAGCCTGATTGACTGAAACGAATTGATTGTGAAACAAAGTGTTTATGTAAAAATAATTCTCAACTAATGTTTATGTAAAGATAATTCAGACAACTAAAACTGGAGACCTATCAACAAGTGTGGTCAGACCACTTCCAGGGAATTTCTTAATAGATACGACAGTCGTTATGTGACTCGAATTTCGTTTGTTTAGACTTGGCTCACGTTCTGTAAGCAATTAGAGCTCGTGTAGCGCCTCATTCATCACCGTCATGATACGTAAACAAAATAGCATCTCGCGATTTGGTGCCCACCGTGGTTCTTTCGACGCGCGCTTGTCGCGTCCGTTTATCCGCTGCTTCGACGCGTGTGATCGGCGGAAAAACGCGGCGGGGAAATCTACGCGGGCGACGGGCGATCGGCATAAATATGCACCAAGTGCGTTGAACTTTAACACGTCCCATCGGGCGACGAATGGCCCGCGAGACGAACGCACTCGCGACTGCATCGCATAAATGCAATCGCTACGAGCGCACACACCTCATTATCGAGACAATTACGCATTTTTTTGTGTCCGTTACGCGTGAACGATTATGAGTTTTGGATTTTAGTTATAATATTTTATTAGTCAATTCCCGGCTTAGAAAGCTTTCTGCCGATACTCCAAGCATACAAATGTTTGCGTAGGTATGTTATGTTACTTCTACTGACATTAGGAGTCTGTGGTGAGCTGCCACAGGTTAATCCTACTGAAATCTTGTGAAGAAAATTTACTCGTGATGCCCTCCTGAAGGAAAAATGTACGAGTTTTCTTTCCATATTTCTGGTCCATTGTAATTCAGGAAGCTGAAAGCTGTATTTACTTTGCCATTCAGTGAGACGATAACAAAATTACTGCTACAGCAACTTTGATATTCACCAGCGTGTTGTGAATGTGCTTTTCAGGAAGCATGTTTTTTCACTTCTACCGATACTATGGGTCTGTGGTGAGCTCCCACAGGTTAATACTACTGAAATCTTGTACAGAGAATATGTCTGTGGTACTTTCCTGAAGGAATAATTTAGGAATGGTCTTGCCTTGTTTCTGATCTATTGCTATTCAGAAAACAGACTATAAAATACAGCTTTTTCTTGTTGTTCAGTCAGACAATAAGCAAAATAGTGGTTACAGCAACTTTGATATTCAGAATCGTAGTTTAGTGAATGTAATGGAGACATGTTTTCTCACTTCTACCGACTTTATGGGTCTGTGGTGAGCTCCCACAGGTTAATAATACTCCTAAAAATCGTTCAGAAAATTTCCCTCTTGGTGCCCTCTGCCAGGAATAATTAATTTATCCTGCATTCTTCTCTTACCAAATTTCAGTACTACCGCTTAAAATCAGTCCTGTTTATGCCTTGTTTGCGTACTGTTACTTTAGGCAGCCAAATGTAGAGAGACGCGAGCTTTTTATGTGCTTTTTTTACGCGTTTCTCTCGGTTCCGGCGAGATTTTCGGATAAGAGGCGCGACACTTTCGCTTTTTGTCCGCCGACTTTGCATTTCTACCCTCACTGTGAGATTACCGCGCGTCCCCAGATTCACAATGGGAAAAGTGCGCGTCCTGCAAGTGACAAAAGCACGCGTTTTTTCCCAATGCCGGAATTAATTACGCGCGAGAGTCGGCAGGTCACGTCGTTCAAATATTTGTGGGCGCACTCATCGGGACGCAGGCCTCTTTGGCGCATATGGGCGCCTCTCAGCGGCCGCGGTGAATTGCGCCGAATTAAAATGCGATGCTGATGATGCTGCACTCGCTTATTGTTGAATCGCACACGATTTTCCATCGGTCGTCGACCACGAACCGGGTGTTGCGCCGCGCACAAAGCCCGCGAACTGTAAACCCAATCATACTTCATGTATACACACACACACACACACACACATGCACCCACATGTACACATGCACCCACATGTACACATGCACACACATGTACACATGCACACACATGTTTACACATACACATACATATACACACCCAGCCACACACACACACACACACACTAGACACATTACACACACATGTACACATACACAATACATGTTCACATACACATATGTACTCATACACACATACACACATGTACACATACACACAAGTACACATGTACACATACATACATGTACATATATACATGCATACACATACACACATACATACACACATATTTACACATATACATGTGGGTACACAAGCATCGTTGTAATTAAACGTTCAGCAGCCGTGGTTGCAGCAGCAGCAGCAGCAGCAGCAGGCCGAATGTGCGACACAGCGATGCGTGAACTTCCGCCTCGTCGTCTCTTCTTCGGCCAGCCGTCGTCAATCGGCTCCTGCAGCCAGCCTGCACTCCTTTCACCGGTGATTCGCAGGTACGAACTGAACTGCGAACGCATTCCGGCAATGCGTTCAGGGCGGCTGTATGTGTGTAAGTGCAAAACCGAAGGCGATTTGTTCCCGCCGATGCACATACACACATGCAGACCGATTGCACGCGAAGCGCACAGGGGCTTCTCACTCCTGCTGCGGTGCCCATACCCTGTGCCCGTACCTGCGAACTACGGGCAAGAGGTATGCGCTACCGATAAGTGGCAATTAGAAAATTGTTTCACTAAGTACCGAACTGGAGGCAGCTAATGCATTTACGCGCCCTTCCAGCGTCGTGTCTTTTGTGCACGCCTGCACGACGACGCCGTGACAGGCTTCCTTCATCATTAATTAAACGCTGCATCTCGTGCGCGCTGCATCTTTTATCATCCGCACGGCATAATTGGATAACATTCGAAGTTGTGGAGATTTTGCAAACATTTCGCTTAGCAACCAACACACCTACACTTACCTACACACTGCACACCTTACTGCGGTTCCCGGACATTTGTTACGATAATTTGTCACTCAAAAAATGGTTGTCATCTTAAGAAAATCAAAAATCACTATTTCCTCGTCGAAATATCAGTAATATGTCTGAACGTAACACCTTCAGGAAGTATCGATACTCTTTGATGTCGAAAGTTTAAAAATTTGGGAAATATTAATATCCAAGTATTGATAATGTCTGAACATAATTCATTCAAGAAGGATCAATGTTTTTTTTTTCAACATAATGTTATTGTAAATTAAGAGAGAATACTGAAGTTGGTAGAGGCTGGTTACCTAACTTCTATTGACACTCTGAGTCAGTGGTGAGCATCCACAGGTTTATATTTCTAAAATCTCATGCAGACAAATTTTCTGCTTAAAGGCACATTTCCAAAAATGGTAACATAATATGCTTTTCTTATGTGTCTAATCCTATTCCCGTTCATTTTATGCAAGAATGAAGAAGCTCATCACGCTGCAACTTTCTATGTTGCGATACAAACCGTCATCCCTTTTAATGACCCCCTGTTTCTGAGATTATTTTATATTGTCTACGCACAAACAACCAATTTCCACGGCATGCAACATTAAAAGGTGCACAGCATGAATAGTTCATGCCCATCTCGGCGTTATTTTTTTTACAGCTGTAACTGAACAGAAAGAAATATTAAATAGGATTTCACCCGCTCTCGCAGAGCATTATTTATGAGAATAATTTATAGCAGATTTGATTGCTTGTGTCTTGTGCCTTTGAATTCCGGTATTGATGGCTGACAGTCGTCAGGTATCTCTGTCGTGCTACGAGCATCTTTTGTTGCGCCTGGTACACGTCGCCATGTACCTGTAATATCGTTTTATTGCTGACGATAAGATAATTACGCGCTCTCGGTGGAATTGGGCAAGCAGTGCGCAATTATTGTCGAATTAAATTGAAATCGAACGCGACGTGCACTCGCGTCTCGGCTAATTGAAAGCGCCCGAAAGATCAGCGTCGTTAATGCGCAAATGTCGAACGTTGATGAAATTGATTGCTAATGACATTTGGGCAAGTCGTGTAAACACAACAAAACGCGAGCGATTGAAGAATATTCAGTCATTTTAATTCTTCGGGGAGATATTTTATATCAATTCTAGCGACACTAAGGGCCTGTGGTGAGCTCCCACAGGGTAATAAAACTAAAAATTTATGCAGAATATTTATCTTCACGGAGATATTTTATATCAATTCTAACGACACTACGGGTCTGTGGTGAGCTCCCACAGGGTAATAATACTCAAAATTTATGCAAAATATTTATCGGTAGTGCATATTTCATGAAAAGTTACATTAACGCAATGTTTTTTTCTGAAGGGGTCCGTTCAGTCAACCTGTTTACGTATCTATGGTATAGCTAGTTGTTTTGAACCTGTTCAGGTCTTTCAATGGAAGCCTTCTTACGGTTGCAGTTTTTCTCCGCCTAAGAGTACTTTCCGAGACTTCTAGATAAGACAGAAAGAAGTTGGTGATGACGTGATTCCATACTTCTATTGAAACTATGAGTCTGTGGTGATTTTGAACCTCTCGATGCAAAAACATGATGATAAGAAGAATTGTTATTCAGTAAATACTGACGGACTCCGTTCAGACCTGTTCCCTATCATTTGCCTGAACTTCTACCGACACTCTGGGCCTGTGGTGAGCTCCCACAGGTTTATGCTACGAAAAATGTGTACGGAAAATGTCCTCTGTATGGAATAATTTGGATATATACTTATATACTCTTCCCTTTATTCTGATCCACCTGACGATGACCAAAATAGCTGTAACAACTGAGATAATCTATCTGTGGCTATTCAGCTAATTTGTAGCTAGTTTTCATATAATAAATCACCTGATTAACGAGTCTCTGTGGGAGCGTGTTCATCCCTGACAAGTTTCTGCGTCTAGGGAATACTAAAATTGACTACAAAAACCGAGGTAAAGGTGTCATAATATATGAAATGTCTCAGATTACACCTCAACCTACATCTGCACAATTGCGAGGCACGTGCGGTGAACAATTGCACATTGACATACCATCAATGGCGACTGTTTTCTCCACAGCTTGTTTACCGTCGATATGTCGATGTGTTGTGTTCCCGCACAACAGCAGCCCTTTGAGAAACTTAAGGTGTACTGCCACGGAGCCGATGTGTTTGCATTGGAGCAGATGTACAAACAATATAGAAGACCATCACGCAGCTGCCACTTACCGAGATCGTCTGATGGTACCCACCACAGGGTTACCAGGTGTTATTTAGTGTTCCAAAATTGATGCTGCATTCTCCAGGCTCTTTTTATTATTTAATAACATTGTTACATTTGGCACCCCTTCAAATCATAGATTAAACATATTTTTATTCTTAAGGGATAGAATAAAATTGGTAGGATTTAATTCAGTGTCAGTATACGACGTTGACTACGTTAACTTCTTTAGGTTAAATAATGTAGACGTAAAAATGAAGGTGAGGTTATGAGGACTTGCCTAATATTAGGCGAAAACACTTGAACTATATGCAGGTGTGATAAAAAGTTAAATGAAAAATGGTGGCGTTGAAATTAAGTACCGACTTCCGCCATCTCGTCGTGGTGTAAAACTTTTCATCAAATCCGCAATGGTATGACGAAGATGTTCCGCATTTTTTTACTGCTCAACACGCTACAACACGTGCTCGCCGCGAAGCTTCTTATTTCACGGGACGAAAGCACGTTGGCTACATTTTTAATAATTGCTCTTTGATTATAAAAAGGACTCAATTAAAGTTGGCGCGTTTAATCTCCTCTGGAAATCTTCGCCGGGACAATGGTGTCGACTTCATATTAGATTAGTTGAGAATCTGTACAGTTGAGCTTTCTGATGTTTTTAATTACGACTTTTCGTATCATCGTCTGAGGCCATAATAAATGTTAAACGTTAACTACAAAACTTTGCTACTACAAATTTCTGAACCTTTCTTAAACATTTCTTAAGGCAGGTGCATTTTAAATATGGCAGCAGTCATTTGTATATATTGTTTATATCAACCAGGTCAGTCTAAATTTGCAAGTCCGCGATTTTTGAGATTTTTCTAGTGGCCTGTGGAGCCGATCAAAGTTTCTAATTTTACATGGGCATGTCCATAAGGCGGTTAAAAATGTAATTTACTCGGAAACTACAAGCGTGGAGCACTTGTAAGTCATACTAAATATTTGCAAAAGAAAGCTGAACACAAAAATGCAAATTCGCTATTTTTGCGATTTTCGTAGCGGCCTGTGGGGGCGCTCAAAGTTTACAAGTTTACATGAGAATATTCATAAGGCGATATAAAAATGTAATTTACTCGGAAACTACAAACGTGTAGCACTTGTAAGTCACCCAAACTATTTGCAAAAGAAAGCTGAACAGATATATACAAGTCCGCGAATTTTGCGATTTTCCTAGCGGCCTGTAAAGCCGATCAAAGTTTATAATTTAACATGGGAATGTCCATAAGGCGATATAAACATGTAATTTACTAGGACACTACAAGCGTGTAGTAATTGTAAGTCATACCAAATATTTGCAAAAGAACGCTGATCACAAATATGCAAGTCCGCGATTTTTGAGATTGTTCTAGCGGCCTGTAGAGCCGATCAAAGTTTATAATTTTACATAGGCATGTCCATAAGGCAATATAAAAAGGTAATTTACTCGGAAACTACAAGCGTGGAGCACTTGTAAGTTATACCAAATATTTGCAAAAGAAAGCTGAACACAAATATGTAATTCCATGATTTTTGCGATTTTCCTAGTGGTCTGTGGAGCTGCTCAAAGTTTATAATTTAACATGGGAATCTCCATAAGGCAGTATAAAAATGTAATTTACACGGAAACTAGATGATTCTAGCACTTGTAGGTCTCATCAAATAATTGCAAAAAATGCAAAAAATATATAGGTCTATTATTAACAGCTAGGATTATTTTGGTCACAAAATGGTAACATTTGCACGCATATTTTCAGCTTTATTACCGGAGCAAAAACATTGTCGAAAACTATGTGCTTTCCACGATTTGCTAGTTTTACGAGCATGCCACTTGTTCAAGGAGATGATACTGATGACAACTTTTCGAATCTCCATAATTTGTGCATGCTGCACGCTCGTGCATGCATCTGCTGGCATTGGCAGCAATGCTAATGTGATTAATAAAAATGCATTGCACTCGCCGCGGCGCTCTCAATAAACGTGCGGCATGAATAGCCGTAAAAGTTCGAGCGCCGAAAGTTACGCTGCGCGTGCCAAACCGAAGGGCTTTTTTATCGACGCATATCGATGTCAGCTGAAAAAATGTACGTATCAGTTCAGCTTTGGGCGAAATTGCAGGCAACACTTATCACATCAATTGCAATGTACATGCATACAATGTGTTCAGATTGTTTCGCAATGATGTATATTTCAGAATGTTTATACAAAGTGCAGATGTCTGGAAACGGTCCATACTTGGTGGTACCACAGACCAACCATTGCCAACCCTATTCCTGTGTTTTTGCAAGTGTACATCTGAATATGAGAAAATGAAATACAACTGCTGAAATCACCTCTGCTCTGCATCAGTCATCAGATTATATATACAAGGAGCAGATGTCTGGAAATGGTTGGAAACATTTCTTTGACTTTCTGAAGGGAACACTTCACAGTTTGCGGTAGCACAGGCACACCAATGCACACGTTTTCTGTGCTTTGCAGATGTTCATCTTAGACATCTACACAATTTTAGTTTCCGAGCAATTTACATTTTTATATCGCGTCCCTTGGACAGTCCCTTGTGCAATTTTAAAGTTCAAGCGGATTCACAAGCTGCCAAGAAAATCTTAAAGAATTCGGACTTGCATTTGTATTCAGATTTCTTTTATTAGTGTTTGAAGTTAATTACAGGTGCTACACTCTTCTAGTTTCCGATTAAATTACATTTTAATATCGCCTTATGGATATTCCCATGTAAAATTATAAACATTGAGAGCCTCCAGAGGCCGCTACGAAAATTGCAAAAATCGCGGACTTGCATATTTGTATTCAGTTTTCTTTGGCAAATATTTGGTGTGATTTACAAGCGCTGCACTCTTCTAGTTTCTGAGTAAATTACATTTTAATATCGCCTTATGGATATTCCCATGTTAAATTTTAAACATTGAGAGCATCCAGAGGCCACTACGAAAATTGCAAAAATCGCAGACTTGCAAATTTGTGTTCAGTTTTCTTTGGCAAATATTTGGTGTGATTTACAAGTACTGCACTATTCTAGTTTCTGAATAAATTACATTTTAATATCGCCTTATGGATATTCCCATGTAAAATTATAAACTTTGCGAGTGTTCACAGAACGCTACGAAAATTGTAAAAATCCCGGTCTTGCATTTTTGTATTCAGCTTTATCTTGCAAATTTTTGGTCTGACTTACAAGATGTGAACTCTTTTATTATTGGGCGAAATTGCATGCGATACTCATCGCATCTGTCGTTTTCGCAGAAATGAAACTATCAATTTCTGCATCGATTTACAATGCACATACATACAATGTGTTGCGATTCTTTCACAATGACGCATAATTTTATTAGCATAATTTAGTTGTGGCGATATATGCGTGTCGTAATCATAACGTTGATTCACGTTGGCGGTGGTTACATGCGCACCGATAAACAAGAGTAAACTGTCGTATTTATTACGAAGATTGTCGCGAGAACCGGCAACGCCTTGCACGAGGTGCGAACGCGCTTCCTTATCCATGCATCTATTATTCAGGCGCATAGTTATAGATATTTATGCGCCCAAGAAGCGACACTAGATTTTCGCCTAATTTGATTTATTGCATCGTATCATAAACTATGATTTTCCGCACGTGAAAGCGCAGCATCCGAGTTGGCGCGCGAAGGAAACGGGTGCGCCAACAAACGCATTATCAGGTAGTATCGGTAATACTGACGATTATTCGGGCGAGATCAGCGCGCACCGCATGCATCCTGTTGGTGCTACCGCGCAGGCGCGCCACACTCCGCGGGTTAATGACCGCCGGCGCTGAGTCGAGTGCGCTTGCGCAGAGTACCACCGTGCGCGAGCGCGCGAAAAATATGTCTTCGTGCTTGCGTTTCGATTGTCTCCGGCGCATACGGTGGCGCGCGAACAAAAGACGGCCGCGGTGGCAGGCAATTTGCATTTTTATAAGTTTTAATAAAGCAACGGGCGAGCGGATGTAATTTTTGGTAATTTTGCAGAGGGTGCAACCGACAACGAATTAGCGTGTGTGCCTACCGCACTCGCGTTCGATTGCGCCACTCCCTAGCCAACCAACAACAGCGGCTTGTTACGTGGGCACTCGTTGCGAGCAGGCGATTAATACGCAGCAGGAACGTAATTCCGCTTCTTTTACAAGGCGAACGGTGCATAATTGTCCAACCACTAATTATGCAGTGATAAAAAAGGACACAAAAGTACATGAAATGGGTGAGGAACCTTAAAACTGAAACGAAATATTCCTGTGGGTACCAACCACAGATGTTTTAGACTCTAGAACCTGTTTCATCAGATTTCTTCTAAAATCTACCGGGAGCCTGAATCATGTTTCTTCAGACTGTCTCTTAAATCTGCGGAAAGCCTGGAAAATACTTCTTCAGGCTTTCATAAAATTATACCAAAAATATGTACATGAAAGTCTGGAATATTTCTGTAAGGAGCTTCCACAGGAATATTTCATTTTAGTTTTCATGATTTTTGCATTAGAATATTAGATTACTGTATTAGAATTGTAAAATGGGAAAAGTACATGAAATGAGTGGGGAACCTTAAAACTAAACTGGAATATTCCTGTGGGTACCATCCACAGATGTTCAGGTCTGCAGAACATCTTTGAACAATATTTGATCAGGCTTTCTCTAAAATCTACTGGCAGCCTGAACGATGTTCCTTCAGACTTCCTCTACAATTTGTAGGAAGCCTGAACAATGCCTCCCCAGGCTTTCTTAAGAAGCTACCAGAATCCTGAACATAACAGTCTCGATTATTCCTGTGGCTGGTGTCCAGAATAGCAGATTACTCAAAACTAAAATGAAATTTTCCTGTGGGTACCATTATATTCCTGTGGAAGCTATCCACAGGAATATTTGATGTTATGTTTCGAAAACCGAATCAAATTAAGTTCTAGTTACTCAAAATATTAGACAGAGGCCATTTACGAATGTAATGTATAGGTGAAAGGATGTATGTCTATCAGAAAGTACCTTCACCGCGAAGAATGTACTAAGATTGATGACGTACGCTGGCAGGACTATAGATACGCCGGAATGCCCTCGCGTGCATTCACACACAATTACCGTAAACATGGATAACTCGCGATAATCGTTGATAACGCCCTGTGAAAGAAGCGCATCAATTCGTTTTCAATTAAACAGCGCCACAATCCCTCACGGCTAAACGGCTTCAGTACTGTGTTATTTAGCATCATGAGTTCAATTACGCCTCCTGCTAGCGAGCTAATAAATCTACGCACACGGAAGACGTAGAATCATGCTTGAGACGAACGTGGTCGTAAATGATTTCGAATGTGGTGTTTTTTTTTCATTTCAGATCCTCGTATGTTTTCTTGTACAGGAAACTTCTTGTCTTCATCGATTGCGTTCCTTCAGACGTTTACGAACTCGCTGTGGAAAGTTAGCGGTAATAATATATCTGAAAAACATTCTTGAGCATCCGCAATCAAAACTTTTTTTTCGAAATATAGTTTTCCCCCGATTGTGTTTTTTTTTTTCGTTTAGGATGTTCCCACAGCTTGAATAATGTTACATCAGGCTAATGATTTTTGAGGAAGCCTGAAGGAACAATGTTCAGTCTTCCTGTCGATATTAGAGGCATTGTTCATGATAGAATGTTGTTCAGGCTACCTGTAGATTTTACCGGAAGCCCGATGAAACATTATTCAGAGATGTTTCTATTTCATGTGTTAACTTCCCCCTTAGTATTAAGCTATAAATAGCTCTTGAACAATGTTTTATCAGGATATTTGTAGATTTTCGAAGAAGCCTGAAGGAACATTGTTCCGATGAAATTTTTTTCGGAGATGTTCCAGTGAGTAGAAGACTGAAGGAACCTTGATCAGACTTCTTGTAGATTTTAGACGATGCCTGAGGAAACCTCGTTCATAGTCTCCGCAGATTTCAAAGGAAGCCTAAAGGATTATTATTCAAGTTCCTATAAGTTTTAGAGGAAACCTGAACGAATATTGTTCGGGCTTCCTGTGGATATTAGTGCTAGTCTGAAGGAACATTGTTCAGGCTTCCTGTAGATTCTAGCAGAAACCTGATGAAATATTTTTCAGAAATGTTTTAGACTGCAATATCCTGCAGGAATAGTTTTCTCAGCTCCTTGCTGGCAAGAGCAACGCATTTGCAAACACATTATTGTGCATCCCCAATCAAAACTTTTGTTTCGAAATACAATTTTCTTCCAATTGCGTGTTTTTTTCTCGTTTAAGTGTTTCGGAAACATTGCTGCTGGGGGGCTCTGCCCAGCAGCAATGTTTCCAACATGTTCTACTGTTATCCCAGCGTGTATTTCTCCGACGAAAGTTTCAAGACATTAAACAACCCTTAGTTTTGCACCTAATGAAAAGTATTATCCAGTTACGCCGCACAACAAATAGCTTCGTTTTTTGTTCCTCCCACAGGCGTCGTTTTTCCTTTCTCCCACAGTAAATGCATGCATCAAAGTTCTGCAAAGGAATTTGCATTTAATGGTCGTAATGTCAAGACGCGCGTGCCAGTTGTAAAACTTAAGTGATTTCGTTTTATTGTGCTTTCGGAAGTTGTCCGAGGTGTGTCTAGCAGCTTTTACAAAGCTGTCTTCAGCGTCATTGCGGGAGACTGTCAGCAGATGACTTTTTTTTGGCGAGGAAATGGATCGGAAATGCCAAACACCAGCACGAGGGGCGCAATTAGAATCAATGATGGACACGAAGAAGTCGGATAATATCGACGGCGTTGAATGACCGGCGCCGGCCGAGTGCCATCGAGGTAGCGCGCTCGATAATTACTGAGGGGAGGCGAAAAACTCGTCCAATTTAAATCGCATTAAAAAACGCTCACAGCGCGTGGGCATGCGGATTACCCACCGGCACATATGTGCCGAGATGACAATGTGAGCGCACGAGTGGTGAGCCCTTCAATCAATCAATGCAGGTAGTTAAGCCCCTGCCTCTAATGCGTGTGTGATTGCTGACAAATATCACATTCCACGATGAAATTTAGGTAGGTATGTGTTTTCGATCTGCCACCTCATGCTATAAGTGTTGCTTCTACAGATTGGTGCATCACCTTCTTTATCTAACTTGAAAACTTAGATTGGCCCTTCAAATCCTTTAGATATCTCCTTCCTTTGCTTGGTTTCTTTCGTTTTGGTAGTCTTCAGACATCTCAAATTCCTTCCGCACATTCCAAATTCTCCTGAGGGGAGTCATTTATAGGAAAGATTTTCCTGTGGGGACTTATTTACAGGTTAGGTTATTCTCAGGGGACTTAATTACAAGTTAGATATGGTTAGGTTTGAGGACACAAATACCGGTTTACAATTACTGAGGGGACTTATTTACACGTTGAGTTTTCCTGTGAGGAATCAATTACAGGTTAGCTTTTCCTGAGGGGACACAATTAGGGATTAGGTTTTCCTGAGGGGACATATTTAGAGGTTAGGTTTTCCTGAGAGGACTTAATTACATGCTAGGTTTGGTTAGGTTTTCCTGTGGGGACTTAGTAACAGCTTAGGGGACTCAATTAGAGATTGGGTAATCTTGAACTTGAACTTGACTTAATTACACATTGAGTAGCTTGTAAGGTTTTCTTGAAGGGACTTAATTACAAGTTAGGTTTTCCTGAGGGTACCTGATTACAGGTTAGGTTTCCTGAGAGGACTCAATTACTAGTTAGGTTTTCCTGAGGGGACTCAAATACAGATTTACTAATACTGAGGGGATTAATTACATCTAAGGTTTTCCTAAGGGCACACAATTATATGTTTGATTTTCCTGATGGGACTCAATTGCAGGTAAGGCTTTCGCGAAAGGACTTAATTACAAGTTAGGTTTTCCTGATGGAACCCGATTGCAGGTTAATGGGCTCGATTCGACGTTAGGCTTTCCTGAGAAGACCCAATTATTGGTTAGGTTTTCCTGAGGGGACTAATTATTTAGACTCGAATACCACCAGAATTATCCACACGTCACTAATACTCGTATATTCAAATACCTTTGACAATACATGTTGGCAAATGAACACTGGATAAAGATAGACCTTTTGGAACCGATAAACATTCCAACCGATATCAGTGCGATAAACGGTTGCGCATGAAATTCCACTCGTTCCTCAGAATTTAATCGAAGCATCACGGGAATATAAACAATGTTCGTAAACATCGTTTATAAACGCCACTGCACTGGTGTACAGCCGCGATGCGGCGGTAAAACAACACGTCATTTGATACCCAATCATCGAATTACGCACGACGAAAACCGGTAAACGCCCGCGGACCATGGGCCGAGGGGCTAGGGTAGCGTATTGTTTGCTTTGTATACGGTGAGGCCTCATAATTCGGTCTTTTCTTTCGGGCACGCAACGCCAGGAAACGGCGCAAACAAAGGCTGCGAGACGTGAGAGACGCAAGAACGACAGTTGGCTGATTGAGCGGCCAGCAGAGACGCAGGGTGTCGGGTGGTGTAAGGTGTTGCAGTTCTCAGCGCCTACGGAAACCCTCTTGCGTAAATGTTCGCGCCAGGTACATACAAAGCGAACAAAACTGTTTCACACGCGGTGAATCCAGGTATCTAAAAGAAGGTCGTGTTCATTGGGTTAATCATCTTCCTTTGTTGATCGATGTATGACGATCGTTTTCATCATCAGACATCTCCATCCACTTCTTCTCATTTCATGTGAAACCTATTTAACCTCCCCGGTATTATTCACTTGACAGAGGTAGAAATAGTTCTCCCAACTGCTCTTTCTATTCCAGGTCTTCGTATTCAGGAATGTTTTGTTAGTCCACTATCGAAAGTCTGAACAATATTTCACCAGGCTTCCTGTTGACTTTAAAGGAAGCCTGAGGAGGATACCTAACCTATTTGAGCCCTTCAGGAAAACTTATCCTATAATTCAGTGCCCTCAGGAAAACCCTACCTGTAATTAAGTCCTCACAATAAAAGTAAACCTGTAATTGAACCCCTTCAGGAAAAACTGACATGTAGCTGAATCCCCTCAAGAAAACTTATAATGTTGGTGAGTTCCCGCATAAAAATTTAACCTGTAAATAAGTCCCCTCATCAGAAACCTAACCTGTATTTAAGTCAGGAAAGATCAGGAAAACGTATGAAGAAATTGACTTCCTTCAGGAAAATCTTCCTTTGTGGATCGCTGTATGACTCCGATTGTTTTCATCCTCAGACATCTCCATCAACTGCTTAATTCTGTACCAGGTCTTCTTTTAGAGGAGTGTTTAGTAATTCTTCAACAAACCCGAGGAACCATTATGCAGATCTCTTGCAGATTCCAAATAAAACCTGAAGGAACATTGTTCTGGCCTTTAGAGTTCAGAGTTTAGAAGACCCTAGTCTTCCACCGTAGAATCTGATGTTATTCTTTTACAGGATGCCTGAACAAAGTTTCATCAGACTTCTGGTTCAGGTTTAAGGAAGTCTGAGGAAAATTTGTTCAGGCTCCCTAGAGATGTTAAAGGAAGCCTGAAGGAACATTGTTCAGGTTTTCTGTAGACTTACAATATAAGGAATATCAAAGAGAAACACACGAAGAGACACTGAATATTGAGTTATTCTTCTACAGACTACCTGAACAATATATCATCAGACTTTCTGTTGTTTAAAAGAAGCCTGAGGAACCATTGTGCAGATCTCTTGCCGATTTTAGAAAAAGCCTGAAGGAATATTGTTCTAGCCTTTAGAGTTCAGAGTTTAAAAGACCCAAGTCTTACCGAAGAATCTGATTTTAATTCTTTTACAGGATGCCTGAACAATGTTTCGTCAGGCTTCCAGTTTACTTTAAAAGAAGCCTAAAGAAAATGTGTTAAGGCTGTAGGTGTAGGAAGCCTGAAGGAACACTGTTCAGCCGTCCTGTAGAACTTAGAAGGAGCCTGATGAGACATTGTTCAGTGATGTTCCAGAGTTTAGAACATAAATTTTCTAGTTAGGAGCTAATATTATTTCAATTCATGATTAGAGAACCTTCTAATAAGGATCAGACTTTACAATATGACGAATATCATAAATAAACACACGAAGATTCCCTCAAGGGTATCCAGTGTTCTTCGGTCGAACTGGATGCACTTCATTGGGCTAATCATCGCGTTTCTTTGTTGGCCGCTTGTTGGACGTTGGGTGCATTGTTTCGTGGCGCGTGATTTTCGGTGCGGAACTGGGTTGGGCCTAATGATCTTCAAATTAAATGTGTAAACAATCAGCTAAACACTCTAATATTCCATATTCCCACCAAGCGGCACGGC
>WSZQ02003120.1:5218-37378 GCA_019419845.2 Weissflogia rhopalogaster | reverse complement strand
TAGATGCGTGTAAACGCATTATTTTCGCGAAATAAGTCGTTTAAACGCATCGAGGTATGTTAATTAAGATTACATATTGTTATGGTAACAGGTTTATGTTCCTTGGCGTTATTAAGTTGCAGTAAAAATTATTATGATTCACGAAATGAGTAACAAGCAACAGGCAATATCTTTTCGTATCTTGTAAAATTATTGTTATTGCATAGTTAAAACATTAATAATTTCTTTTGAGAATCATCCAGTTGAACGGATTTTCTTATATCCCTACTTAATAACGCCAAGGAACATAAACCTGTTACCATAACAATATACAATAACAATACTTTTGCAAGATACGAAAAGATATTGCCTGTTGCTTGTTGCAATAAAAATTATTACTATTCACGAAATGAGTATCTTAAAAATTCTAAGATCATCATTAATATATTTTTTGCGAAGTATACCCTTAGAACGGTCAGTAATGAAAGCCGAAATTTAGGTAAACCTAATGAAAAGCCTTAAATATATTAATTAATAATAAACCGTTCGAAGGCAGTGGGTTTACATATGCAAACATATGTGCCGCTTGGGATTTATGCAAATGAATGACGGGGTATCGCACACGTCCCACCCACGCCGAAGGAATGACGTGCGCAGACCTAGATCGGCCAGGGTATACGCAGTTTGCACAAAGTTTAAACGGACTAATTACGTGCGTTCGTAGTAATGTACGCATAATTTCGTGCCCGGCTGAGCCGGTAATGCGTTTGTATGCCAGCCGTCTAACGCTCTGAAATATGCACAATTGAAAATAATTTATGAAGCGACTGTGTAAATGGAATGCACGTTCCATTAACTGTAAAATTTAAGGTGACACTTAATGAACATTTAGGAAATTATAACTTACTATATAACGGTTGGTGTTTTGTCGTTTGGGGCTAACTTTGAAACATGAACACGTTTTTTGCAAGTTGAAACTAATTTATTCAGGGTGGCGATACCTGTGCCTGTTACAAGTGTAACAGTGGAAGACATTTGTAGTACAATGTGATGCCGGCCTCATATGTTACGGACTAATTGTCATGGCTACTGGTATGGGGAGGAGGGGGAATGGTTACGGTTTTGTCGGGCTAGTTTGCACCTATTTTGGTAGATCTGCGAGTAGGTCACCCTTGGAAATCAATAAGTTGGTGAAATTTCAAATGATTATTATTTAGATATATAGGTTGGTATATCGTTATTCTAGTTAATTCTTTGTTCCTTTTGTAGTTTATTAAACTGTTAATTTAAACAAAGTAGACGGGGCTTTGTTAGAGGTTTGATTACTCTGAAGTTTGTCTTGCTCGTTTGTTGGCATTAAGCGACCGATATTTTTTGAGGTAAATGTTCAATGAATCTATGTTTATAATATTTAGTTAACTTTATCGTATTAATTTCATTCGTATGTGCCATATGGCGGTATTTCTTTCAACCATTAAACTAATTTTATCTCTTTCGACTTTTTTAAATTTGATTCTACTTAGTGCCAATAGTAGTACGGTTTAATCGGTTTCGTCTGGCTAATTTGTACCTGTTTTGATTGATCTCCTACCTATGTCACTTTTTGTATCAATAAGTTCATGAAATTTGAGATCGCTGAGATATATAGTTTCACATATCTTACATAGTTCCATATATTGTTATATAATTTGTTCTGCTTCCAATTTATTGATATGATAATTTAGACATAATTTAGAATGTTTCCCTTTTCTCTCTAGTTGTCTGTATTTAAACACTTGGCTGGACTTTTTCGACCTTTTTAAATTTGCAATTAATATTAATTTATTAACCCAACGTGTTATGTACTATGTTTTATTCGTTTGCACCACCAGAATAGTTGATCTATTTGCCTTTTTATTTCTTCAAAATTTGGACATGTTTAGTACAAAGAACAGCGTTAATAAGTTAATTCTAGACAAAAATTAACTTACAGGATTTCGGTTAGTTTTTCTTTCCAATCAGCCTTATCTAATATTAATGTAACGTTGACTTACTGAATTGTATGTGCCCTAACCGTAACCTCACAATACCCAGCCCAATTCACCTCATGATCGCAAAGGTATTTTGCAAATTAGCACAAGGCTAGATTGCTTTAGAGCGCACTGTTTAGTGTTTCCATAGCTAAGCTCTTAGGACGTTGGGACAAATTCATCAAACTGGCAGGAGACCAAAAGCCAAGTGTGCTTTGGTCGGGGTTGCAGTGGGGGTTGATGGCAAATAGCGCAACTTCCGCGCATCCATGAGCCTGCACAAACATTCCGCATGAATTTGGCGGTGCGTGGCACAACGGGACGTGGAATTGATACCGTATACTTGACGCAGGTTGAATTTGCAGTAAATGTACGTTGCGGTAGTGCATAACTCAACAAGTCAACTCGTGCCTGCGGCGAACGCCAAACTATTGTTTTACACCCCTGCTGCGCCACAAAGCAGTTTGCTATTCCTCGTAGATGGCGACTGCTGAGCCAAGTCGATATTAATTTCTATGTCAACAAGCCCGAGGGAGAGGATTGTATCGCACACAACATCTTCAACATCCCTCTCATCCATCGCAATTCTCTCCCGGCAAACTTTTGTGTTAATTATCACGCATGCCTGCACATCGTGCAACCTAATTTGATATAGCGTAAAATTTTCCACCCTTTTTAATACTACACCCGCTCTAATTAGCTTAATAACCATGAAACATTATTTTCAAATCCTTCGCGTTGCCTGGACGAACGACACTTAAGAGTTTTCCAATTATTTTGGCGCGTCGTTTCAAAAAGAAAAACTGGAGCACTTTGGGTGGGAATAAAGGTGAAACGATGAATGTGAAATGTTAACTTTTAACTTTCAATTAAATGCGGAAATTATGAGTGGAGATATTGAAGCGTGGAGGCTTCGGCAAACGAAACGCTTTTATCTCGTATTCACGGCGGACTTTGATTTCATTTCATTTGCGTTTTGCGTTTTTTACGACTTTGGTGGAGTTCAGGAGAAGAAAAGTGCATGGAGGCGCCGCGCCGGCCGGGCCAAGTGGGTTTTCAAATCTCAAATCTCCCCCTATAAGAAGGCACAAATCGTCGGGACGGAGGGAAACTCATAATTTTCTTCTCATTCGACGACGAAATCACGCAAAGCGGAGGTTTGTAGAGGGAGTGTGAGTTTTCGCTAATAAATTTCCACATTTTCCACCCCATGGATCGCTTACTGCGAATAAATGCGCTGCTTGAAGGTACTTAGCTGCTAGTTCTGCGTACTCAGTGATCGTGGTACTTGAGAGATGTGAGTTCGTCGAGTGCTGCCCCGAGAATTTAATCGTATTTTGAAATTGCAATTTCAACACGCGTTAATAACGTTTAAATGTCCAATTTTCTACTTTTATCAGCAATATTATGTTAGAAAATCAAATTTATGTTGTTAAAATACCATTTAATTTCATCCTTAATTATTATAAGTTTCCTTTTTGTGAAAGAAGAATGTATTAATGCTTCTGCTTCACACCTGGGCAGCATAGTTGGTAGTGCTTCGTTCTACCATGCATGCGGATGGGGTTCGAGTTTCAGGGGTGGGCACCACACTAGTGAGAATTTATTATTGTAAATTTACACTAAAATCACTTAATTCACATTAAAAACTTCACATTATTAAAAAATCACATTATAAAAAATTCAAAAATTCAAATTATTAAAAATCCACACTGACAAAAAAAGTCACACATTCGCAATGCGCAACCCACAACACCCACACACACAAGAAGAATCAATCGACAACTTAAATTCACATCACACATCAAGAAACCACATCAACAACAACACAACAATAACAACAACATCACAAAAACCAATAACAAAAATCACAATAATAAGGCTAAAGGACCACTGAAGGTCGTTGCCAGGTCTCCGGACCGAATTCATTATTATTATTTTAGTCCTTCCTAACTGTTAAAAACATGGCTCCAAATTATAAAACTATATTTATTCGTAATCTTAAAATAGATATTTATTAAAAATGCAAGTCTACAAAATGGACTCGGATCCATAACTTGTTAAAAGTTCTAATTTATGAAACAACCCATTCGTGTTTTTACTGCCATACTTGCATTCATCCCAACGCAGTGAAATCTCACATGTTCGAAATGTAGGATCTACAGGTTTTTCGTTATAGACAGTTTTCCGCACATTACAGGTCAATACAAAACAACAAAGGAACTGGGAATAAATTTTGGAAGTCAAGAGAGCAAAAATAGACCAAAAACGAAAATTCAAGATCCCCGTGGGAGGGGATTTATCTTAGTACTGCACTTTTCTTTTTCCCCAGTAATTATTACAAGCATCCTTACAAGGAGATAGTTCTAGGATATTATGAATTTCCTCCTTTTTATATTTCTTCTAAACATTTTATTAAAAATTTGTTTGGAATGATCTTAACAACCCCAGCTATATTTCCAACTTTTAACCTCTCGAAGCATAACAAGCTCAAATTTATGCGACTATTTAGCACGCATGAACAATTCACAAACATTGCGAAAGTTTTCTTCAACTTTCACACCGGCTGGGCCGCTTTTGGTGGTATGTAAATGCGAACGTAACCCTCCACCGAACAATGAATAAAGCGGCGAAAAGCGGCCACCAACGTGCCCAAGAAAGCGCAAAAGGATCCTAGCGGATGCTGGAGTTCGCGCTGATCTCTAAAGTGCCCGTCGAAAAAACCGAAAAGGAAGTCCGCACAAAAGCGTCGGAAATTGAAAAGCACCGCAAATACTACACGACGACATTTGATGAAATAAGATCGATTGATAGAAGTAAAAATATATAGAAATCTCTGGTACTGCAATCCATTAAGGGGTTTTTCATAGTTATTAAGGGAAGATTTAGAAATATTTCGATGTACAATTTTAGAAATATCTTTTCGAAATTTAACTTCTATACACGCGCTTCTTTGGGGAAAGAGAGTGAATGAGAGTCAAGAGCGCTGTTTTGGCAACAGGATATGCTATGATATTTAATAAATCTCGCGGTGGAACATTCAATGAAGTTGTTTATGCATATTGGCCTTTGTTTAGTTTTGGGATATTTAATTTAATGCTTTGTGTCGATTTTTATATTTCAAGCTATAAATACAAACGTGAATGAGCAACGTGAAACTTTTTATAAGTTTATGAATATTTTCTGTGTTTTACTTAAGAAATAACTACATCCAACTTGAATTAAATTAAATTTTAACAAAATCGTTTTTAAAATGGACTTAACTACTTGAACTTACTATATTATAATGAAACCTAAGGAAAATTTAACAAATGCCCACTTTGTATTTTACACATTTAATTCTAATACAATATTGAGCGAATTAGACAGGAAACACTCGAGTTGGAAGTCGTTTGCAAAAGCTCTTAATCTTCTTGCCGTCCAGAGCTTTGCATGAACTCTACGTTCATCGTAGTCGAGAATAATTCTCTGCGTTTTTTATTGCTTCGTTTCTGGCATTTCCGACGTCATTTTGTATACACAACCGCGCTTGACTCGACGCATTGTCCCTCCATTTCCGGATCCTCGCCATAAACAGGGCGGCGACGCCGCCGGCGCGACGTCATGCAAAAATTAATATCAAGAAATAAAGTGTGTGTGCATGCGGGCACGAAATCTACACCAGATGCGAGCATACTTGAATATTTTCGGGATCACCGTTTGCAATGTGGCATGTCGGCAGATAAAAACCTGTTTTAATCTGTTGGGAGTGTTGCCCTGCACAAACTGCACCGTGCGATTTAATATCGTAAAAGACCGGCGACGCTTACGTGTGATTGATGATTAGACGAAGAGGTCGTTGGGGCTGCTGCGGCGGCTGCTGCGGTGGCGGCGGCGCCGGTGGCGGAGGTGTGCGATGGCGTCGAAGAAGAGGTGGCCGCGGCGCCGGCGGGTTGGGGCTGGTGCGAGGGTGATGTGTTGCTACTGGAGGGATTCGATCTCTGTCGCAGTCGGGCTAGGGCGGTCCGCAGTCCCTCCGTTATAGAGCTCTCGCCGACACCGCTATTTGCAAAAAATTAAATGAACACAATATCAGTAAAAGACAAAGGAGATCATATCGCAAACAATCTTTTTTGTTTCCCAAGCTTTTGGAGTTTTAAATAAAAACAATGCAATATCATTATGACGAGGAATTTATATATTTTTTAAGATATCAATATTCAATCGTACTAATTTCAATTTGCTTCCAATATTTATCAGATTTATTTAGAGAAAGAATATATCCTGTAATCTCAAATATTTGACAGTAAAAAAATCAATGTCAACAAAAGTTTAAACTTTCATTAAATATAGTTTTTGTGCCGAGAGTACTTGATATATACTTTATATATGATTACTTTATATATGATACTTATATATGACTACGAAATTCGCAATTTAAATATTTAAAAATAACGAGTATTTCCCTCAAATGTTATTGAGGAACACGTTTATAGTATTCCCTATAGTTTGATTTGAATGTAATATAGAATGTTTGAAATGAATGTAATTTGAATGTAAAGGAGATTAGTATATGTTAAACCGACTTAACGCTTGCATTGCATAAGTTTTCATCAAATAATTATTGCCATATAATAAGCTTTTAAGAATATTGAATTAAGGCAAATAACGGAAAATTGTACATAAATAAATCAATTTCTGTAGTTTATGAATTATAACCCAAAGTGGTTTCATGTAAATTATTAAAATGAACAAATAAACTAATAAAATGTGTAAATAATGTCATGGAAAATGATAAAATGTAAATTAGAAAATTTAGAACATACTAATAATTAAATAGAACTCATAGAAACCTCTTTTAGAAGTAAGAAGTAAGTGCAAAAACATTCATTTCGCAAATGGGATAGACAAACTCCGCATTAAATGATGAATTTGTGTTTAATCACCCTCAAAGCTAATTTAGTATCGGAAAGGCGATTTATTGAAGTTAAGCCGATTTAATGCGTATTGCGCCTTAACTTTAGGTAAACAGCAATTTCAACCGATAATGCAATCAATATAGGTTTCAAGATTATTAAAGAAATGAATATTACAAGTTCACAAGATGGTAAAACGTTCAGAGGTATAACTTGGAAGATATTAATTAAGGATATTGTCGGGGTAATAATTACAACTGATTTACTCGTATATTTTGAATAAACATTAAATGAAATAAATAAAATTTCGGATTAATCGAAGCAAATGGTGCAGATAATTTTCAAATGAATGTATATTATTTGCTTTCAACTTTATTTACGTTGGGTTCTTGAAAGTTTAGAAAAGGAGCAATTACATTTTATGTTTATTCTTATATAATAGTTCCTAATATTTTATTTAATAAATAAACATTATTTCATGAAAAAAAAAACGGAATATTCTGAAAATTGTAGCAATGAAACTCACAAAGTCAATAATCAATTGACATGGTTTGTCAATTTAGTTTGTATTTTTTTTTCATTCCAATTTTCTCGTAAATTAGAAAATATAAATCACACAAAGCGGGAAAGACATTAGAAGTAGCTTTAAAATATTATTATTATTTTTATTATTAAAACACAAGATATTCAGCGAACTAAAAACATTGTCACAAATGAATTAGAGAAATTCCATATTGATTTATTTTGCCTACAAAAGGCGAATTACTAAAGTTAAGTTGAATTAACGCGCATTGTGTCTAAACTTGAGGTAAACGGTAATTGCAAACAATAATGGTAATCAATATGAATAAAAATGTTTTATTTATTGGTAAATATAAAGATTTGTTGCTATTAATAACATTGAGGAAAGTATTTATGATATTGTTCATTCGATAGTTTTGAATTTAATCACCTACAAAGTAGTTTCAGCGAATAAACAAAGATTTTAACCCTTCGCACTCGAGCGGTGACTCCCACTCACCATTTGGTTCGCGGTCACAACTTGAATGTTGTCTGTGAGTCCGCACTTCATTCTCAGCGCAAATTCTATCCGAGGTGCTCAATTCAACAGTTTACACATTCCTACTTCTTCTAATAAAGTGAAAACTTATATCCTTTTCAACAGAGTTGAACCTTTCATAGTACGTAATTCATATCATAACGTTGTGCGCTTCTCGAGTATCCACAGAACGTTGGCGGAAAATGTCCCGAGTACGAAGAGTTAATAAGTGAAAGCAACTTACCGATAGTAATGCGTAAGCTTCCATTCAAATATTTATTGAATACAATGCAATAAAATGTAGTTCTATTCACATGAAGGCTAATAGGAAATTGTACATAAATCAATAAATCTCTATAAAATATAAATCGTAATAAATGGCAATTTTATGTAAATCGATAAAATTAATAAATATTTATTTTAATATTTAATTTATTAAACAATAATAATTTAAACCCATTTCAACTCGACATTTAGAACTGATTCAGAAATGGATAACAAAGAAACCGGACTTTCTTGAATCACTCGCACCCCTCATTGTATTACCATCCATCTATCACCCACACTCATTCCTTAACTCCAATTGGCTCCCACTTACAATCTTTGATATCGCTAATGTAAAAGTGCAACTTTTTGATATTATTTACTAGCGTCATTATTATTAATTTTAATTTGTTAGAATGTGCAACTTTTTTTTAAATTTTGTAAAACAACTTTGTATTTGAACCTTGGCTAAAGGACCAGGATGGTCGATGGCCACACTAAAATCACTTTTCGAAGTAAAGAGAAAGCGCAAAAAACATTCGTTGTCGAGAATGATTAGAGAAACTTCGTATTGAATCATGAATTTGCTTTCAACGATATTTAATCTCCCTCAAAGCTGATTAATCTTACAAAAGACGCTTAGTGGAAGTTAAACCGACTTAATGCGTATTGTGTCTTACATTTAGGTAAATTGTAATTGTAAACGACGACATTAATTAATGTATGTTATACATATTATAATTATTATTATTAAATTTATATTACAAGTTCTCGAAACAGGGATATATTCAAGGGTCAAAACTTGAATGGTGAAATAATTTAAACCGTCTTGCAGCAATATTTTTAATAAACACTGAGTGTGTTCCATAAAATTGCAGATTAATCAAAACAAATGAAGCAGAATACTGTTTAAATAAATGAATATTATTTTTAGTTATTTTTATTCATATTGGTTCCTGAAATTTGATAAAATTAATAAAAATATTTTATTTATTCGTATATTATAGTTTCCAATATGTTGTTGAACAAATAAACATTATTTCATGAAACAGCGGAATATTCATGAAATTGTGACAACAAAGTATAAAAATGCGATAATGAAATGTCGAAACGCGATTTAATGAAATTTAGCCATTATTTTGTACCAATATTGTTGATTCCTTTGCCATCTTTCAAATATAAAGGTTTGAAAATTAAAATGAAAAATACTTGAGCAAATTACGACAAATTCGATTTATCCTTAATAAATATGAATATACTTATCGGATGTCTTTACTCTTTACTTTTATAATTTTCAAGAAATTATTAAATTGAATAAATAAATTGTGCTTATTGTTAGTACTTTGTCATATTATCGTACGATTTTTCTAATCAAACTCAAATATTGACTCCTTAAAGGTGTACTTAAAGTAAGTCCTCCTAAATATTTAATCAACGTGTAAATATTTCTTTTCTTGCTATAAAACCTTGTAGACTTTGCTAATAGACATTCTGCTTCTCTCCGAATAGCAGCAGGACAATACGAAGACGCCTCATACAAACATATTTTTTCTTTCAGGACACTCAAGCTGCCATCGTATATCTTAGCAATCTTGGCGTAAAAACGCATGAGAAAGGAAAATCTGTCAGCAGCTTCATTTTATTTAACAAGAACGCAAACTTTCGCGCCTGCAGAGAGCCATCGGCCATCGGATTGCGTCGATATAGCGCCGAAGTGACTAGACAGTTTCCTCGTTAAACGTACACTCCTACCGAAAGTGACCTCAAGTACTAAAAAGAAATCCCTAAAAAGACGACAGTGAATTACAGTCATCCATAGTAAGCCTCGACTAAAATAGGTGTTCTAAGACGTCTGCGCAATCGCGAAATACTCGTCACTGAGTACTAAAACAGTAAATAACAAGTCCGTTCTCTATGTGATCGCTGCATCAACTCTACCCAACCATAGTTCTAGTTTAGGGATTTAGAGATTCCATTGTGGGAACGGGTACGGATTGTACTATTGTTGAAAATCTAAGGAAGGATTGTAAGACGTCCAAGATAAGGATAAGCCACTTAATCCATTTCAATAAAAAGGAAACTTCTGTATACACAAGTTTGAAGGAGTTTGAGATGATGAGAGAAGTAATTTTGTTGTCCTCAAGAATAGTTAATTGGGAAACCACGTTTTAGAGAAGGGGAATGCAAATATTTTGTTAGATACACTTAAATATGATTATAATTTAACGAAAGTCTGGACATTTTTAAAGTAAATAAAATTCGAAAATCTCCAGTAGAGAATCAATTTCATGATGATACCAAGAAGATCTACATCTAAAATGTTCCACATAAGACTCTAGTCTTGACATTCCTGATGAAGGGTGCCGATAAACTGGAAAGACGCTGCTCATGCTCAACACATGAGAGCAAATAAGTCATTATAGGATAGCGATCTTATGGGGCTCCTTGCTGAATTAAGCAGTACTGAAAAGCACATTAGCATTTTTCAAGTTTGGTAGTTCGATGCAAAGGGTACTACAACTTAAATTACTTTTCATGGGTTACATGAAGTAAAGATTGTAAGAATAAGTTGGAATAAGCCAATTTACACTTAGGCGTATTTACAATTAATCTTATATGTACTTATTCCTTGCTTACTCATTCTAGTTACCTAAATTTGAAAAATAATGAGAAAAAATATTAGAATTAACTTATTATGATTTTTCCTAACTCATTCACACAACTACTAACTACTCTACTCTTGACATTCCTGATGAAGGATACCGATAAACTGGAAGGACGCATCTCCTGCTACACACGAGAGCAAATAAGTCATTAAAGGATAGGGATCTTATTTAGCTCCTTGCTGTAGCAAGCAACGCCGAAAAGCACATTAGCATTTCGACATTTTGGTATTTCGACGCAAAGTGGCATCTAACACGCGCAAGTTTTGCTATGCTAATATGAGAGTAGCAGAGTCTGTAACAGGACCAGAGTGAATATTTTCCCGCGTCGATCTTCGAAGGAATCGCGTTTGTGGCGGCAGCTTTGAAGTGAACAATATGCACAGCATAGTCATGTGTGTGCGTAGAAAATGACTAGCATAGAGGAGCAGAGAGCAAATTCATCCCACCGCATGATATGCGAATAGCGATGCGACGGCAAATATTCGCAAAAAGCACTGCGAATCGCCATTGTGCGGAGGCAATCGATAAACAATTTCGGTCCACCCCCTTCTCGACTCGCGTACCTAATCGAGTGACAAAATGCTTCGTTTATTTTTATTTCGCGCAGTGGCCTTGTGCAAATAAGCACACGGCAAGCTGCTTAAATTTACGACCAATTTATAAATACGATAGCTTATTACAATACCTTACGAAATACAGCATTTTCTTGGAGACTTCAAATTATTGAGCACTGGTGCTACAGTTGCTACCTGTAGCCCAAGAAAGATACCACAACATTAAATTGTTGTAGGGTAAGAACCTATAATAGCAATTTATATATCGCTAGAAAATGGTCAATATAAAAATAACGATTATTTGCCATTAAAAGTCATTGACGGAAGCGTTTATGATATTGAACACTGTTTTGTTTTGAATTTAATCGACTATAAAGTATATACAGCACATAAAAGGAGATTTCAACAAGTTAAGCCGACTTAACGAGGGTAATTGCGTAATCTTTCAAATATTTATTGAAAACAACGGAACAACACTTCGAAACAAATAAATTAAATAAACAACTAACGCAAATGGTTCATAAATAAATGTATTTATATAGTTTATGAAGTGTAATCCAATATGGTGTCATGGAAATTAATAAAATGAACAAAGAAATTCTAAATGTGTTAATAAAATCATGAAAAATGCTATATTATAGCTTATTACAATGAATTTTGCTTGTAAATTATAAAATATAGAACACACTATATGTTGATAATTAGGAATACATAGAACCCGCTTTTAGAAATAAGTGCAAAAACATGCATTATCGCAAATAAGTTAGAGAAATTACGTATTGAATAAAGAATTTGTGTTCAAAGCTATTTAATTATCTTAAAAGCTGATTTAGCGTACAAAAGCCGATGTATTGAAGTTAAGCCGATCTGACGCGTATTGTGTCTGAAATATTCCATGTTCACAAGAAAGTAAAATGTTCAGAGATCATAACTTGAATGATATTAATTATAGATATTGTCAGTGTAATCAGTTTAACCGATACACGTATGTTTTGAATAAACATTGTATCACATTAAATTACAGATAATTCTAAACAAATTATGAAGAAAATCTTTGAATGAATGTATATTATTTGTATGCAATTATATTCATGTTGGATTTCTAAAAGAGTATAAAATGAAACCTGTATTCTATTTATTCTATTATTGAGTTGTAGTTAATAATGGAAAATTCATGAAATTGTGGAGCAAAACTCAAAAATTGCAAAATCAAATGTCGAACACAATATGCTTCAATGAAATTAAATCTATGTTTCACATCAATATTGTTGATTTTATATCATATATTTCCGATGAAAGCTTTTGAAAATAAACTAGAACTATTTGCAATAAATGAAATCTTTATCAAATATGATTTATTCAATGTTAAAGCCTTTAAATTTAATTTATCCTATATATTTGTCAGAAATATATGTCGCAAAAAGTCGAGTATGCTTTTGACGACACGACCGAACTATACTAAATATATTATAATTGTTTAATCATTATTTTCATAAGTAGATGCATCGTTTATTATTATTAACATTTTATTCCTAACAGATCTATTGACGCCATGGCGTTAATAAAAAAAAACACAAATGAAAATAGCTTATCTCTAACGTCGAAAAATACCCACATTAAACAAAACGAAAAGTTCGAATTTTTCGAATTTTTAAAGGCCTGAGGTATATGCCGCCTAAAATCGGCACCCATTCACTACTCCCCAAGTCAAGTGCGTAAAGAAGTTTTACATCAAAAAATAATTTAAAAAATGTGTATTACAATCTCTCAAGGAATAAAATGTTTAGCGGTCATCTCTAGAATGATCGTGAAATATGTCAGTGGATTAAGTTCAGCCGATTTACACGTATGTTTTTTTTTATTTATTTATTTTATTTATTTTATTTATTTATTTATTATTTTTTATGCATTACCTGAAATTTGATAATATAATAATACACATATTCTATTGAAACTTGTTCAGTTTCCTATATTTCGTGGAATAATAATTCACAAATACAACGAATACACGTATTCGTGGAAACAAAACTCAACATACTATATTCAATTGGCGAACACAACGATGTTTAATGAAATGGGCCCTTTGTTTTCTATGAATATTATTGATATTTTGTCCTGTATTTCTGATGAATGGTTGAGGAAATTAATAATCTAGAACATTTCGCAATATAAAGCTTAAATATAAAGCTTACTTCGAAAACTAATTATTAATTCAATGTCTAAGTCTAGAAATATAAATTTTAATCATACTATAATTATCTAAAAGAAACACTTTATAACGCAAGACCGTTACCCTTTAATAACAACAAAAAAGGCAGTAAAAACTTGACAAATTGCCTCAGCTGTAAGTCCTCTTCAGCCCAATATAATGGAATATAAAAAATACATTGAATGTATAAAAAGGGCGTAAAATTAATGACGAGCTTTAGAACTTAGATTACGCCAATAAAAATAAATTGGGGAACGTGTAATTTGAGTACTTTTTATACCGAATTCATCTTGTATCATTTTATTGCTACACGAATTGGGTTATTTGTTCTATACTGATTATTTTGTTAAATAATGTTAAAGGTGAAAATTAATAATTAATAGAAGCCCTTAGGCAATATCTGCACGTTAATTAATTAATGTTAAAAAGGTTTAAGAGAAATGAAATTAAAATGTGTGTAACTGCTTCTGCAGTCTCTAGAGTGTAATTTATTAAACGTAGTTATTTTAATCCGGTAAAAGTATAGCAAAGCTTTTAAAGTCATTAACCTAGAAATAGAATCTCTCGCGCTATTGGGTTAAAACTAATTTAGTCGAAACGACAAAAAAAGTTTCAGGTTATTCCATATTATGATGATGATTATTACAATATCCAAAGTTATTAGATCGATTCTTATTATTCTGCAATATTGCTGGGGAAAGTAATATAAATAGAGACCATGTATTGTTCGCAATTTTCATGCGAGGAAAAACGCTAGCACACAGCATGGTTGCGTTTTTCCAACGAGTCGATTTTCTATTTGTCTGGATTTGCGGCATCGTGGCGCCTTCTGAAATTCAGTAGGCGTCCGATTTAAATGGAAATTTGCTCCTTTATTACACGTCGGCCACAACTGCACGTTTGCGAACTTGGGATTGCCTTCTCTGTGCTAATATCGTTGGCCACTCTTTGTTTTTCTCTTTATTTTGCTGTTTTCAATACGGACGATCATTGATTGTTTTCGTTTGAACATTGTTACAATTTAAACAACGTCAAATTTGAAATAATGCTTTGTTTCCTAGACATGCAAACATAATTCAAACAAAATTTATTTTCATGTCAAAAAGTTGGATGTAATATCATTATTTACTCTGTATTCTACAAATATAAATTTATGAAAATTTTCCAGGACTGTATAGGAAACAAAAGTCGGAGAAATGGTTTTCAATTTGCGAACGTGTCGGGAAATATTCTGCATTTCCAGATATTTTATTTTTATTAGAATGAAACATTCCTGTTTGACATTCAATTGTTTTCAAAGTATAGTTTTGCAAATTCGTCTAAATTTATTTCGCTCCTAATTTATTCTGAAAATAAAACTCGTGGTTCTGTAAAGCATAAATAAAACGTAAACCTGTTCCATCTGACATTTGTGATTGTATACTTTTATTTATTCATTTCCCTGGATACTCTCCTACATTGTTTCGAACATTTATTCATCCTGATTGTAAAAAAAGGATGAGATCTTTCAACATTTCCTTGTTGAATACATTCAACTTTTGCAAATATGAGAAACAGTACAGTACGAAAAGTACGAAAGCATTCCTAAACGTACGAAAAGGTTAATATGAAGAACTGACTGACTTTATGGGGATTTTGCAGTTTATGCACTTTGCAAATAAAGCCACACCAACTAAAAATGAAATATTATCCACGACAGATACAAAATGCACGACGGCATAGCTGTCACATAAATAATTTATTTTCTAAAATTTCTGAACTTTATATCAGATTTTGTGCAAGGAAATTTATTTTTAATTAGTTTTCAAGTAGGGATTTCGGCCACGGTGATTAATTTAAACTTTCGCTACATTTTCAATGAAATTTTGAAAGTTATCTCTTTCATTCAATATATTTTCCTCGAATCTACATTGTATAATAATTATAAAGAGGAAACGTGTTGATTACAATCTCCATAAATCATTTATTGGTATGTTGAAATTTTCTCTGGTACCCTAGTTTTCTCGGTGCTGTGTTGTTAAAACATGAACACAATTTTTTTCCGTGTTTCATTATGATTTTCCCAACAGCATGATACGCATCTCCAACATCTGATATCTTGTTAATTGCTACATTTTCACGATATGGAACAAATTACATGTTTCCAAAGTTAATTGCATTATTCTCAAGTTATAAAAGTACATATTATATCAGTAAATATAGTAATTACTCCCCAATTACTGTTGGAGATTTGATTATTTAATCAATTAATAATGTGTATTATTTTATTCATTAATTCAGACAATTTTTCTTGTTTCATGATTTCACTTTTTCACGAATAATTGAAAAGTTTCACATGAGTATTTTTCATGTATTTGCTCGTAGAACTTGGAAAAATTTAATAAATTCAGCTGGGAAACTTCGCCACCGGTATGAAAATTAATTGGCTGATCGCCACCTGTGCGGAAAACTTTAATGAAATTCGAGCGTAACCAATATCGGCAATACTTTACTGAAGTGTTATTGGTGCGGACGAGAAAGCGCTGACTAAACCCGATTTAAATATCTGGCGAATTTCGTATTCGTCGTGTTGATTTTGAAAATTTTCGGCCGGCGTGGCGGTGGCGGCTTGTTTTATACTTTCGGAATAGATTTTTGAGCGAAATCTTGCCAAAAATAAGAGATATTCTTTAGGGAACAATACGTGGTGTCTCATGAGATTGCTTGGGTGTACGGAAAGAACAACTTAAGTAATGTGTGTACGAAGACATTGGTAAAGGAAAGATTGCTTCCTGTTGATATACAGCTGAACCCAAGAGAGGTATATACTCACCCGGTTTGAAGTACGATGAATTTCTTGCTGTTGTCGGCATTGTTCTCACGCGTCGAGCACTTTTTGACCTCGAAGACCGTGTAGAACTTCGTTTTCGTAAATTTTCCTTAGACTCCGTGTACGCAAAACCCAAAACCAATATAAGCAGAACTGAAAAGGTGGAAAACAAGCGCAGTGCGTTGCAGCTATCCCATGAATACGCGCGAATATTTAGCGAATCTGCAGCGCGACGGGCGGGTGAGATTGGCAGACCTCAGTCGGCGGAGTTCGTTGGACGAGCCGCTCAAGTGACACACATTGAAAAACACACCAGTGTAAACACCCCCGCTTACAACCACGTTCCCAAAACCCTGCCAGTTGACGAAACCCAGTGCGTGTCGTTCACGTGTGCGATTAATTTTCCTTCTTTTTATTTCTTATTTGTATAAATAAAATGAATTTATTAAGGATGTATTATTAAATTATTGAAAGGGTTGTTAGTTAATTGTTACAAGATGAATGATAGGTTTATAAGTTAAAATCGAGTACAATTAAATTATGGTTAATTGTGGTTGTTGGTGAATTGTGGATTAAATCGGTAGCAATTTCGTTTCACATGGCTCCCGGTGTGTCTATGAATTGCGGCCTTACGCCGAGAACATTGTTGCGCGCTTCAGCAGAGGCAACCCAGCGGTGTGCCCGACGTGTACTGGCATGTCGGTGGTGAAGAGGCCGACGGCGGCGGTGGCGGCGGTGGCGGAGGTTAATTTTGGTGGGGATGGTTGCTACAGCGGTGGTGGCGGTCGTCCCTTGTGTGTTTGTAGACAGCGCCATCGCGCTGCCGCCACCGAAGACCTCTATCGATTTACCGCCGTCGTAACCTACCTACGAAACGGCAACGACGTGCTCCGCCAGACTGGCTCGTAACCCCACGCGCTACGCGATTTTTCGGCGACGCGGGCGTGTGTCCGGCGACAGAGTGTTCTTCGCCTCACATGTTTGACATAATGTCAACGCGTCTAACTGCCGCCGACCGCCTCACATTCGTCTATCCACCACGTCCAGCTGTCCTAACTCGCAGCCATGCTGAATCCCGCCGAAGGTTTTGAACCCCGACCGGTGAGTTTCAAAGTTCTTTGTTTGCAACATGTACGAAGATGTCAAAATTTTGGACTTACAGCGCAACTTATTGGCGCAAGTTGAGGCGCGTTGCTTCGATAACGTTTCTTGACAACGCGCGAATGATATGAGATACTAGGAAACGGAGGATCGTTGGTCGCCGCCGGCAGGATGGGCAGCGCTTCCTCCAAGTTTAAAAAATATCTGCAGAATGGCGATGAATTTGCGGCGATGCAAATCTACCAAAACTCGCCGGAGCTGCGAAAGAATCTTGATCCGAATCTGAGCTACGGTGATCATCATCACCATAACACAGCATTGCACTATGCAGCCAAACATGGTAACATTGCCTGCGTTTATCAACATTTTCCCATGACAACTATTTCATCTTTACAGGAATGAAACATTTGTTGCGAACCTTCCTAAATGATCTCGGAGGTAATCCCAATAAGAGGAATGCCGCGAATGAGACAGTACTCCACTGTGCCTGCAATCTTAACCAAACGAAAAGCTTCAGTGCACAAGAACGACGTGCGGCCTGCGTTCAGATTATCTTATTCTGGAAAGGCGCACCAATTTCGGGGACAGGAAGCAATGGCAACAGCAGGGAGAAAGCAGATCTTGCTGCTACAGACTTGGATGGAAATACACCGTTGCATTGTGCTTCCATCGCGGGTTTGAAACGTTGCGTGGAATTACTTCTCGCTCATGGTGCGCCACTCTTCAATGAGAATAATGACAAGTTAACGCCATGCGACTTGGCTATGAAAGGTGCCCACCATGACATTGCACGACTCCTGGAAAGTCGCATGGTGTTCACCGAGACAAATGGCGGAGGCGCCGGTGATGATTCCGTCAACGAAGACGAAAACCTGAACGAACAGGAGATCTATAGTGGTCTACGCAGTCAAGATCTGCAAGAGGCTAAAGATCAACTTCTTGTAGATACATCTGATATGCTCAAGATACCACTCTTCACTGCCGAAGCCCTTTTAAGAGATAATGGTAATGAATTTGTGATGCACTTAGGCTCTGACTAATCTTATAAGCTTGTAGAGTGGTCTAGGGAGATATTACTTGAAAAATGGATGAGAGATGCTGTGCAATGTTGTCAGGATGCTGGAGTGAAGCCGCCTTCAGCTATTACGCTAGGTTGTAGTGATCTATCACCTGAAAGTATTACATCTGAAGAGAAGACTGAAATTCAAACGGATATAATGGTTATTATTGCGATTATTTGTTATTTTTAAATGTTTTTATATGTTGTTACTATCTATTTTAGTGTGAAATATGTTGTCTGAGTATAAGCAACTGGGACCAATCCCTGCAAATGTCCTGTCGTCATGCGTTCTGTGCGCACTGTTGGGAGACTTATCTGACTAACAAAATACAAGATGGCGACGCGCATCACATTCTATGTCCGGCATATCAGTGTCATATTTTGGTGCCGGTTGAATTGATTGAGAAGTTCGTGCGGCCAGCTATAGCGAAGCGATATCTGCAGTTTGACATTAAGGCGTTCGTGGAAAGTAACAAGACTATTAAATGGTGTCCGATGGCAGGATGTGGACGGGCGGTACGCATGCCGGAGGCGGAACACATCAACACAACGCGTGTCCGTCTCCTGAGTGGTAAACAGCGACCGGAAACATCACACGCTGTAGATTGCGGGAATGCTCACTTTTTTTGTTGGGAGTGTTTGGGTGATGCCCACGCACCGTGCGGTTGTAATCAATGGCAGGAATGGCAAATGAAAATTGCGGAAGTTAAACCGGAGGAACTGCAGGCATCATGCAGTGGCAGCGAGGAAGCAGCCAATTTTTTGTGGTTGGTGACAAATTCCAAACCCTGCCCGAACTGCAAAAGTCCAATTCAGAAAAACGAAGGTTGTAATCACATGAAGTGTTCTAAGGTAATATAAATGATTATTTCTTTATTTCTCCAGAGAAATTTAATGTATTTGTTGGCAGTGCAAATATGACTTCTGTTGGGTATGCCAAGAGTCTTGGAAGCAGCACAGCTCTGCGACAGGCGGTTACTTCCGCTGTAATCGCTTTGAAGCGACGCAGAAGGCGGATGAGAAACAAGGTTGCCTCATATCGGAAGCGATGGATCGCAACAATCAAATGCAGGAAGTCTCGCGGTTCCTACATTTTTATATGCGTTATAAGAACCATGAAAACAGTCAGAAGCTAGAAGAACCGCTTTTGGCAGGTGTCCGCCAAAAGATGGAAATTTTGGCATCGACTTTGGGCCTGAAACAAAGTACCAAGTTTATAGAAGAAGGTATTCGCGAGCTTCTTAAAGCACGACGGGTTCTATGTGGCTCATATGTTTATGGTTATTATTTAGAAGATGATGGATATAATAAGACCATTTTTGAATTTATGCAGGTACTTTAATTGCTTATGTTTAAATTTTCAAGGTTACATCTAGGAATCTATGCTTGTTTTCGGTACAGAATGAGTTAGAAGAAATTACCGAAAAATTGAGTGAAATGATCGCGCGTCCGTATTTGAAGACGCCGAAGGCTGTGATTATACAAACGACCGCGCTGGCGCGCCGGAAGCGCCACGAATTTATCCGGGCTGTTGCACAGGGATTAATTCCACCGGAAACGCCTCCGAACGAACGAAAAAATAAGAAACGGAAATATTTAGATGTAAATTATTACCTATAAAATCTATCCAGACTCTATAGGTTTCAATGGGTTCCAGATTGACTTAAGTCACACGAGTGCCTGGCTACGGGAACGCCAATGGCCCGAGTATGATTCCGACACCGAAGAAGGAGATCTTGGAATCAACAATAGCCAATCAAATGGTATTTTTCAAAAAGGTAATATTGAAATTCCAGATTAATGCATTTTCATTCGATTCAGACGATTACAACGTAGAGTTAGTAATAGCACTCGAAATGTCCCGTCTACAAATGATAGAGGACCGACTCAAACAGCAACAAAGCCAACAAGAAGAAAAAACTAACTCGCCAAAGCCAGCATCTAAAGAAACGACCGATGATCAACTGAAGCTCGCGATTCAATTATCTCTGCAAGATACGAACGATGCAAATGGGAACGGGATGGTGACTTCACTTAATGATAATTCCAATACGTCCTATCAAAAAACCAACGCAGATTTAACAGTTGACTGTTTTCTCAAATCATTGGCAAATCACAAGTTTGATCTGCGCAGTATCGGTAGTGATCACTGGGGCCGGAAAGAAAGAGACACGTTGTTATTCAAACCAGGTATTGGGAAGGAAGATGGACGTTTTCGAATTTCAGATATTCATGAACATGGCTTCGGTTTGCTAGACACAGACGACTTTTATGAGGAACAGGAGGATGATTTGAGCGCTTTGCGAAGATCACGATCAACTGGAGATCTCTTTGTGCGCAGATCCAGCCGGACTCGTATTAGAATTAACAACGAACCACGTTATCATCTCGACTCTGATCACAGCAGTCAACACGATGACAAACCGGAAGATGTAGCACGACGACCACCAAAACATGTTCCCGGGCGAAGTAAACAACAAATGTTGATGTCCGCAGTGCATCATCATTCTATCTATTCCGAGGAGGAGTACTACCAGGGTCAAAGTTCCGTAGAGGACACAACAACTTCCGACTCCATTAATGTGGATATGGAAGTGTGCAATATTCTGGAGTCGGTTGATGAAGATACACCGGTTACTGAATATGCCGATGACAAAGATGTGAAGACCTATACAGACGAAGAGTACAATCTCTATGTAAATCTCATCAAAGGGAAAGGTAAATCAAAGACTGACGACATATCTAGGGCGACAACTAGCAAACTCGCAAACGCTTTGAAAGCAAAACTCTGCACTGCTCACAATTTACAGAAAACTAGCTATTTGACGAGAATGGCGGTCACCAAAAATATTGGATTATTACAGAATAAGGATGGTAATCAGAACAAAGCTGATGGGACTCCGTTACAAAATGAATGTAAAAATTTGCGGATCAATATAACTGACAAGGATCGTAAGAAAGCAGGTGGTACAAGCACATTGGAGACTGATAGTTCGAACGAGTACGAATCGGAGACAGGTATTCCCAAGTCGCCGACGTTGTACATTTCTGGTGTCTCAATATCGAGAACTCCGGAGCCAAAGTCACCAGGAATTTCTATTGTTCCCGGAAGGCAGTCCAGATCGTCAAGTTTAAGCGTACCTAGTAAGCCACTGACAGCTGCATTGAGTGTCTCTAGTACCAGCTTAATCGACACACATTTATGCACCACAACTGGCCAGGGAACCAACACTGGTGAAAACAGCCCGACAGTGCCAAAGGAACCATCCACTCCGAGTGCAAACAGTGCATCCCAGACCAACGGAAGTAAATCGAAGAGTGCTAGCGAACCGGAGCGCGAGCGTGAAATGTTCTGCTTTCCGAAATCGTCAACGGACGGTGCGCTCAGTTCGGTCCTGCACGTGCAGGAGTCCAATCTAAGTTCCGATGATTTTCACGAAGCGTTGTTTTTGTTGGAGCGTTCACCGAAAACGCGCGATTCATCGAAGCGCCGCAAGAAATCAAAGAAGAAGGAGAAAGACAAGGATAAGGAGAAAGACAAACCGGAAATGGTGGAAACAAACGAGGAGGAAGCCAGCTCAGCGTTGTAAGATAGATGGCGCCTCGTTCTAGATAACACGACAAGACTGTTTTTGTAATCTCGTATCCACTTCATCGCAATGAATAGAGCGAAAATGCAAGAATACGCCGACTCTTCTTTGAACACCGCTTAACGTTTCTATATTTTCGGCTTTTTAAAACAGGTCCGCAACGAACGGTAATTGTTGGATCACCAACTTGAATATTAAATACCCCGATATACTCAATTCTACTCTTATTTATAGCCATACATCAGTAACCAACATACACACACACATACACACCCACATATATAATCGATTTTTATCACATACCCTTCTGTACCAAGCACAAAGGAGCGCATGCCAATATATTCTATATTTATCACTACTTCTCTTGTTAGTTTTTCTATTTATTTGCAATATTTATGACAACCGCATGACATGCCCTTAATAGTTGTGTTCTGAATGCACTTGTGTTTCTTGACGCTAAAGATAGCTAATGAACGCAGAAACAACACTTTCGCACAAAAGATAAACGCATTCAATATTTACAATGGACACATTGACAATGATGAAATGCAGCAAAATTCTGTAGTTGTCGGTGAAATTCACATTTTAAAATAAACATTACGATGTATAATGTATTGTATCTATTTTATATTTTGATATTTATATTGTATTTGTATTATTATGAATATTGTATGTAATTATTGATATTTTATTGCCAAAGACGAGAATCGTATAATGTACTAAAATGCAGCGATGAAATATATAATTTAATCGATGACATAGCTTTCCACATTTTTAGTTTATCGTCTTTCTTTTTATGTATTTTATGTACAGGAAATTTTATCTCTATTTTTAGCAGGAATGTCTTTAACGACTTTATTCGCGTTATTTGCATTTCAAGTACCTGCATTGCCCATTAATGATAAATCTTGGATTACAGCTCCGGATTTAGTAGCAAATTGGTCGCTTATCCTCTACTGAATGCTAATGTTAAATTATAGTAAACTTAAAGTGTTGCCAAAGTAAAACAGGTCTGAAAATTGAAGAAAAGAAAAAACTTAGGAAATATTATAATTACGGCAGAATAAACGGAATATTAAAAATATTAAAACAGCATCCATTAATAAAAAAAGTATTATAAAAATATTCAGCCACGATGCCGTATCTTTTTGTTGCAAAATCTCTTGACTTCCTTAACTTTCCGAGTGGGTTGCTGCCTATAATAATCGTTGTTCCGTCATTGAAAGATTTGTGTCTTCAATTCTATTTCCCTTCCCATGAGCATTAATTATTCTGTTGCAATGTATCATGGGCAAGTGGATTGAGATCTCCAGTAACTGACCTATACTTTTTTAAGATAGATCAGCCCGCCTGCTGAATTGTTCCTTGGGAGCAATCTTTTTTCAGTTCATCTACGTATTGCTTCTATTCAACTAGCCAGGGAACGGATCACTTAGGAGGTTTGAAAATCGTACCAAGTTATCCTCAAACTTTAACTTTCTTCGAATTTTTCTGAAACATGTTTTGGAAAGTTGTATATTTTAACAACTGCGCTACGATTATCATTTTTCAAATTAGATCAATGCTGCCATCTGTTTTTTACATACCAAAGAACTGTTTAGGGGCAAAACCGACATTAAAGCAATTGTTTAGAATCTTTGAACATTAAAACTACATTGCAATTCGTAGGCAAGATCATTAAAAGTGTACATAAATTATTAGTTCGCACATAATTTATTTCTTTTGATATAAAAACAAAAAATGCAAATAACACGCAAGTCAAACTGGAATGAGCATAGCATATACATAGCTCGGAGCAGATCCAGTTCGTCCACTGTACACGGACAAACGACCTGCTGCCAATTCATATGATCGTACACATTTTTTTTTCAATAAATATTTTCTATGTGGTGTGAATTGGAAATGGGATAACAAGTGGCAATATCTTCTTCATCCATTTTTGTAGGTTTTGATATCAACGCACATCAAGCGTACAAATTTGTAAAATACTTTAAATCTCACAGTACTCAAGTCAATTGATGATAAAGCAGCCGTCTACCAATAAAGTAAGGACATCCGTCTGAATAATGATAATAATAAATACACCTAACTAACGAGTAAAACATATCTCACAGGTGCGATCGCCATTCTAACTATCGACTTCGGTCGGTGAAATTGGCGGTGTATTGGTTGCGACCAGTGCCGGTTTTGGTGGGGCAGCATTGGATACGCCACGTGCGTACGCCGGCGTTTGGACAAACGAACAGGACACCGGCGGCGGCAGTTTACTCGCCAAATCTTCATCGTCGTCTTGCAAGCGTTGCAGGTCGTCCGAGCCGTAGGAATGCGAATTGTCGCCGACCGTACACAGAAATGGATCGATATGTGGATAACGTAATCTTATTGCGTCCACCACATCCAAGAGATTCTTCGAGTCCATCGCAAGTACATGGGCAGCACTTAGCATTCCCCTGAAAAATTGAAGTGTTTATTGTTATTGTTATATTATTGATGAGTTATATTTATTGGTGATTTATAATAGTAGTTTCATAAGCCCACGTTCTTTAAAAATACTTACTTCCTATATTCGGCATCGAGCGTTGTCGTACGATACAACACTGCAAGCTTCATTGCGTTGACTAGTTCAGACATGTCCTTCGAGAGTACTTTGTGCGCCATCTCGACTTCGCGATGCACGCACGGTGGGAACGCCATAATAATCGAGTCCACGCTGGCTAGGAGTGCGCGTAAATCCAAACCTACTTTCTTCACCAAGTCAAGGTACAGATCGGCTTGTGCCTGTTGAACACCCTGTGAGAGTGACATCACCGCCTTAACCACCTGCGTGGTGCAGTCGTATACAGTGTCGTTGCTACGGTCAAGTTCCGCGGCCACTTTCTGCGGTGGCTTACGTTGCGCATCGACACCGTCCTCTCGGTCGGTGAGTGTGGACGTTGATGTAGTACTGTTCGCGGGAGACAAACTCTTCGGGCCGCAATTGCTGCCGTTGTTCAGCGACATGTTGGCGAGACTAGAGGAGAGCTGCGGCGATTGTGAGTGGTGTAATGAGGACGGACTATTGGGCACTGACGTCGTCAGATACTGCGATGACTCCTGTAATTGTTCAGCAGACTCGGGGGCGATAACACTTAAGCGTTTTTTCTATAATACATTACATAAATATAAATAATAAATAAATACGTCACAATAGAATCTACATACAAACTAAGATAGAATCAATTTAAAACTACGGCAAACTTACTAAATTTATTTCAGATTCAGCCAACCATCGTGAGTCTTCTTCAGATTCTTTCTGTTGCTGCAGCAATCGTTGTTCCAACATATGAGCAGTAACCTTTGATTTGTAGTTCATATCCATCATCATTGGTTCAAGTGCAGATGAGTACTGTAAAACACCATGCAATCGTTAACGACTAAAGGAATAGGATTTTATACGCACAAATTAAATTAGGGTTTTAGGGTGGTTTGTCGAGAACTACAACGAGAAGGTTCATTGCATTGTCTTATAAAATTAGAATTATGACGAAATGAATCTACGAAGTTGTATGTTTCGATAAACTGCAGAAACCCAAATTCACACAAATCAAAAGTGTTCCAAAAACTAAATCCATTCCAAAACTCCAAATATTATATTAAAAAACAAGGCAGAGAGAAACCAGTCGAAGAACAACAACAAAAACAACGAAACCAAAACGGAAGTGAGTTTTGAAAACAAATCAAATCATGCCATGCTGCTGTGAGAAAATTTCAATCAAATTGGTCGAAAAATCAATCAAGGAAAAAAAATCAGAGAGAACCAATCGTGCAGTTCTCAAACCTGCTGCTGCGGACGATGTTCGATTTTATTCGGCACATGCTGCGTTTGCTGATGCTGTTGCTGATAGTACGGCTGTTTGTAAGCACAACTTTTAACATCGACGCCGCCAAAGTCATAGATGGACTCCTCAAGTGGCGCGCCTACATTGTAGTTCTGCGCCAAGTGCGGATCGAAGCCGCGCTGATGCAGTACGCCCTCGCCGAGCGCAGCGCCGCGCTCCAGCGAACCGCACTTTGGCGAAGCGCGTCGCTCGAGCGAGCCCATCTTCGGGCTGAACACGCCCGAGCACGTCGACGACGGTAGATTGCACAGCTTATCGATGCTGTTATGCGAACTATTCGCTAGTGAGGCGTGCCGCTCGAGCGAGTTCGCCTTCTGCTTGGGCGCTCGCTCCAGCGAGCCCATCAGCGGTGTGCCCACCGTCTCACAGCCGCCGCCACCTACACCACCGCCACCGCTGCTGCGTGACGAAGCGCGCTCCAGCGTGCCGAACTTGCTTTTTATCTGTGGTTGTTGTTGTTCTCCGGCCGGCGGGTCGGATATCTCGGGATCAAGCTTGTGCAGTTTCTCGACGGGAATGGGGATGGTTTTCAGGGATGGGGCGGGTGTTTCTGGAACACATTCGCCTTCGTCGAAATCGACGGCGACCGTGTTAAATACCGAAGCGGGTGTAGTGTACGCCGCCGGCGTCATTGTGCGACCCTCGTTCTCCTTCATCAGTTGCGCCAGCACGGCGGGGTTCTGTGCGACGATGTAGGTCTGCGGCGATGATGCCGTCCCCGCTGTAAACGAAGCAATCGAATTCGAATCAACGCCCTGGAGTGGATGGCGGGAGGGTTTCGGCGGCGGTGCTGCGTCATCCGTATAACCCCAGGACATACCGGCGACACGGCGCTGCTCACGTTTGAGTGTCATTTGGGCCGCTGACTTTTCTTCCAAAAGAATCTCACTAAGAACCAAAAATAATCAAATCAAACTGCCGAGGTAAAAATTATCCACTTACTTTAATATTTCCCTAATTTCCTTAAACATAGGCCGTTTACTCGGTTCTTCACTCCAGCATTGCGACATTAAGGAATACAATCGTGGTGGACATCCTGGAGGAAGTGCTAATCGTTCCCCGTTTTCAATCTTTGCAATTACGTCGTTATTTTTTACGTTCTGGAAGGGCTTCACACCCAGCATCATAATTTCCCACATACAAACACCTATAAACAATCTTATTCAAATAACACCATGTTTTCTTACGCATTACGACCTACCGAACATCCATACATCACTGGCAGTTGTAAATCTGCGATAATTAATACTTTCAGGGCTCATCCATTTGATCGGCAGTTTGCCTTTACTCGCCTTGTAGTAACTCTGATTGTCGCCCATCGAACGTGAGAGGCCAAAGTCGGCGAGTTTAACGCACGTCGCTGAACTTACGAGCACGTTCCGCGCGGCAATGTCGCGATGCACGTACTTCTTCGATTCCAAATAGCTCAGTGCAGTCGACAGTTGGAATGTAAATTGTATGAGTGTCTCCAGTTCCAGCTTATCCTTGTTATTCTGTAGGTAGGCGCGTAGTTCGCCCAACTTGGCCAACTCCATGACAATCCACACCGGTGAGTCCGAACACACACCAATCAATTTGATAATATGTTGATGATCAAACTTTTGCATAATATCTAATAAAAAATCATCATATTAATTTTGGTTGTTAGACAAAAGTAATTTTGAGAAAGTAAAGTACTCTTGAATGCTATGTCTATGTACATATTTATGTTAGCCTAATATACACTTATAGCCAGACATAATACATTCCAAAACAAAACAAAAACAAGCTTTGTAGAGTATAAACCATTTGAATATTCATAAAGTACAATAGTAATAAATATAATTCAAATATTTTGAAACTTACAAGCTTCTTCCAGGAACTTTTCCGTTGCCTCAGCATCACCTTTGCATGTTTTAACGGCAACTGCAATTTGTGTACCATCTTTGTACTTGTAGAGACCTTTGTGTACATCGCCAAACTGCCCTTCGCCCAGAATATCCAGCAATTCAATTTGCTCCCGAACAAGCACGTAATCTCTCGCTAAAATAAGTATGAACGTAGCAAAATACAAGTTAGATTAGCAATTTGTTGACTTACTAGCAGGCGTCGAATAATCCCCTTCTTCGTCCACAATCTCGGCATAGTCTTCCGAAAGCATCGCTTTTCCGCTGCGCGTTGATTCTTTGGCACCGTCGCGCTTTTGTTTCGGCTTCCCTCCCGAACCTTGGGCAACTACATCAAACCAAAGCATTTCACACGTAAAATGGTATTTACAAACTACGAATCAACGCAAACACGACGATAAGATAATATATAGCTTAACATAAAATGAAAATTCCTATGTTTACAACTTCCTATGGAAATAAGGAGGAAAAAGATGTGTGCTACTCACATTTCTTAATCCAAATCGAATTTGGTCGTCCATGATGTAGCCGGCAGTAACCGTCGATCAAATCGGCGACGCTCTCGGCCACCTCGATACTGGCGCAGGTGATCGTAAACGGCTCGTCGGCACCGTCGACGCGCAGCTGCAGCGTCGTCTTACTGTGCTTATCACAATCGTTGACTAGTGTTTCGATCGCCGTGATCGCCTCAAAGTCGCCTACTTTCACCACGTTAGCGGCGCCGTTTTGTACCACCGAGTACGTAACGCCGCTGCTCGGCCCGATCACCAGCTCGATGGGTACATGCCACATATTACCCATCTCCACGGCGAAGCGCTCGTGATCGAAATCCATATAAATACGCAGCATTTCAAAGAACTTGAACATGCACTCAATCTCCGACATGTGGGCAAACTTCTTAAAGCACGCCTGAATCTGCTTGCGCAACGCCTTCGGCTTCATGTTGTCGAGCACGTGGCGTGGAATAAATTTATTCATTCCCTCTTCTCGCTCGAGATACTCCAGGTAAGACTTCTTCTCCAGTGCACTCGAGGGCGTCTCCTTGTAGAAGTAGCGTATCTGCAGGCAGCATAGTTGAAGTGCAATATCCTGCTCCACGTTGAGGTTCGAGTTGAGATAATCGGCGCGCACTTGGTCGAAGTAGAACGAGAACGTCGTACGGTCCTTTTCATAGAGCTGGTGGAGATTGTCGGGGAGGTAGCGTAAACGCAGCTCGAAGCGCCACTCTGTCACTGCGTACCTTTTGAGATACGTATCCTGAATCTGCTGCATCGTCGTACTCTGATGCAACCAGAACACATGCCCGGAGGCAGTATGCACCAGACGCATGCCGTACAAGCCCTTGTAGTAACGCGCATCATTGGATAGTCGATCCGTGCAGAGGGATATCAGACCTTTTATGTCGATATTGTCGCCATATTTGACCACGTTAAAGCCACCATTTGGTAAATGCACCTGGAATTATCAGTGTATATATCTGTGTCCGGCGAAACTGGTTGAAAGGCAATTTATTGTTTATTAACGTATAAGGACATTTGAGCATATACCTCTGTTTTTTTTTCTTTGGAAGATATATTTCCCTGAAACTCGTATCGCGTCAACACAAAATATTTGTTTTGAGTAATATTGCACCGAAGAGTTCTATTCGCATTTAGCATTAATTTTATTTGTTGTTTGATTAATTAATAGAGGACATTATTGAAAAGCCTCCACTCTGAATTATTTAGGCATTACTTAAAAATTCGCTTGTAAAATATGAGAGAAAAATAAAATACATAATTCTCAATATTAAGCCCCATTAAGTCCTTTAATGATTAAATAATAAGTTTACACCGGAATAAAAATTACTGACAAGATGTAGCAAATAAGTTAAGCGAATAAGAAAATAATGATAAAATATATCGTCAGTAATGTCTCAATTTCGTCTCATATTTCGCAGAAAATGCTAATATTGCAGGTGTTACAGACCTTGTAAGGTGCAGTATTTTTAATCGAATTACCTTGAGGGTGGCCTTGTCGTTGCTCTGCGCCTGGAGGTGGTGATGCTGCGGCGAGTCTCGCGGGCTGTCCATCGTCCTGCGAGCGAGCGGCGAGTAGCGCGTCGGTGAACCGCCGCTCACGGGGGACGGCGAAGAAACAACATCACTGCAATTAAAAATTTACAATCAATAATTAGATTAAAAAAAAACAATCAAATCGTAACAAGTTTTTATCAGAAGCGATAATTCATTGAGATTTGTCTGATTAAATGCGTTTATATAATATTAAATATCCCGATTTTTTCTTAATCATAAAAAAAAAATAAATAAAAATACCTAAGTGATTTAGGTCGCACACGTAAAAATTTCCACGTGTTGCTAGCGCACGTGACAGGATGTGCCTGAAAGAAGCGTCCATCCTGGCAATCGCCACCGTCCTTCTTCTGCAGTAAACTCTGCGGGCGCAATTTCGATCTTCCGCTATTACGTCGCACCAAATCCAACATAATTTCAAAACGAAACTCCACAATTTCAAGATATGTCAACAATCCATCATTAAAACGCACTAATAACGTTGTTTTTTCCTCCGTAATTAGTAGAAACTTTCGCACTTTAACGTGTTTATACACCGCGTTAATCGCCTCTCGTGACTGTCGAATGAAGCACGATGAAACTCGGTAGCATAGCGCAGGAAAGGTGCGCGTGTGGGCGGCCTAGGCCATGCAGCAATCAGGCAAGAGACGGCTGCTCCCAGCTGCAAAACAACGCAGCAACGCGCAACATTGCGACAGCAATTTTCAATCCCATTAATTGTATGCGCACTCGTATTCGTGAAGAAATAAAGCCACTGGAGCAAAGTCAGCACGAGTGTAGGTAGCCAGATAGAAGACACATTTATAAAAATACGTTTCGAACACTTTTGAAATAGCTAATTTTATTGCGCCTGGAAAAAACAAAAATAGTCGCTCATAGGGACGATGCTCGACGTCGAAGAGACGCAAAGACACAGGAAACGATCACCTATGCATTTTAATAACTTCACTTTTCGTCGAAGCCCATCACTGCATTTTTATAACACGTTTATTTTAGCATTAACAATACACTCACGGTTCACAAAAGTTATTTCCCAAGCCCAGTCAAGAAGCACCGGTTCTCACCACACAATGAAATGCAATAAAGATTGCATACATTTTTATTTAATTTTGTCTATTAAAAGATGATTTCGCACGTATAAACGAAAACGGTACTTCGTTCTATTGTACTTTTCAGCGTATACTTTTTAACAGGCACTTGATATTTTCGCACTATGTTCTTTTACGCCACTGCATGAGAAGTGCAATGATAACAGCGTAATGAGCGCATGGTAAATGTCATCTGCTCGGCGTGATTCACGTTTCTTCGACGCTCTCGCCGTGAAGGATCGCGTGCGACTACGATTTCTGATTCATAAGCAAGCGATTAATTTGCGCGCGTCGCCTCAGCGGAGAGGAACGAGACTAGATAGACCCAGAGATACCAACGGAGCGACGCACGACTTCTTACTGATTGTGAAAAGAAAACGGCTACTGATTGTAAACAGAGAAATATGGAAATACGATATTTGCCAATACAAAAATTTAATTTTATGACTATTTCCTGCTGCAAGAGTGTTTAGTGTAGTCGGTTTTTGCATGAATTATGTAAACGACGAACTGTAAACGCTAATCGGTGAACAAATTCAAGGAATAACACCAAAAATCTCGCACTTCACCGATTGTGACTTGAACAATATGAATATCTACCTCTGAATGGCGTAGGAAATACAAACAGTAGCTCTTAAAAGCTTTACTTGCCTCTTAAAACAAATGAAAAGTATTTGAATGACACATTTTATAACAACAATTTGGTTTTGAGAAGTGAAAATATTGGCCAAAACTGAGTCATGTGTTTTATGCCTACTGTTCCGTTAATTCAACAAATCATTCGCATTACCACAATTTGATGAAAAGCCTCTATATGACAACAAAGTAATTCACTGCCGTTAATTAAGCGACACCAACAGATAATAAAACGCGTTAAACGTGTTAAAATCCATCAAAACAAATCATCGTGTAAACCCACCAAGGTTGATGAGCATCATGTCCATCATTTCGTATGTACGATTACTTATTAATATGCTTACGTGTTAAGCATATTAATTTTCATGTTTGTCTGGACATTATTCACCTAATTGCTTTCGCAAATGTCCATATCTCAGATGTAA
>WSZQ02003009.1:21859-33870 GCA_019419845.2 Weissflogia rhopalogaster | reverse complement strand
TATTGTTTGCACTAAACAAAATAACTAAAATCAACAAAGCGTCGAAGAAAGTAGTTATTAATTCTAAATAATTACTAATTGCATAAGAACATTTATCATAAACTACGGTGATATCGCAATAAAGGAGGCAGTAAATTCAGAAACATAAAATAGTAGAGAAAATTTAATATTAAAAAGTGAATACTTCTTATATTTTATAAGAAGAATATCAGCACCCGAAGAAGTGAATGCCTTGAGCATTCAGCAACATGTTTTTCAATTCGAAACAAAGCATGTCTAAACAAATGTGGATTACATAAAGTTAGTAAAGATGTCACTAGGTGTCGCAAGGGTCTCAGGTTGTCAACTAGTGGTACAAAATATAATTATAGTGCCTAAGAAGCTTAAATAATTAAAATCGTAATAACAGTCTAATTACAAACATCAATACCAAACCCATTCTAGTCCCAACCCAATTCTTAATATCAATCGCTATTCTAGACATATTCTAATCTCGGTCCTTCTCCTGCAGCTGGTCCTATTTCAAATAATTTTCACATACTAAAAGAAAATTAATATTATTAGTTACCTGTCACGTTTATATATTTTATATTACCCTCGTTAAATCTGTGTCTTTCTGAAAGTATGTAAAATGCAATGCACAAACAAACTTAATCCAGCAGAAACTCAATTTCCTCACCTCAAGAAGTAGCCGCTAAATGTAGATGAGTAATGCGAGCAAATATGAGAGTACGTGCGTGGAAGTTTGGAATGGTTATAACGCCACGAGTGGAATTTATGAAATAACATCATACCGCATTAAAATTCCACATAAATTCATAATGCACCCCGGCATACACGCCAATGTAGGAGGAGGGGTGTACATTTCTCCGCTTGCTCGACATCCGGCCGCCCGGCGCCTCCACCACTTATTTGTTTTTCATACAAGCAATTTTGCAAAGCCTCCCGCAGTGAACGAAAACCTATTGCATCGATTATTATATCACTTGTTGTATGCCTCCTTCAGTATGGCATTTGTCGCCTTTTTTTTCCTTCGCAATTATCTGAATCCCATGCGAATTATAAATGCACGAGGAGTGATTTAGTCGGCACTATGTGCAATTTACGTCCCTGATGGTAGTAGAGCCTCCCTCCACCGAAGTTAATCCGCAAAAACAATACGCATTAACAGCTAAAACGGATTATAAATTGCGCCTGGCGAACAGTTTTCTGGTGCCCGGGAGGAAGTGGTGGTAGGCTGGGGGATAGGGAACGGTGGAAGGTCGCTGGAATCGCTTTTTCGAGAGTGGGCGGTGAAGAGGGAAAAAGTGAGCGCAAATCTAGTACAACATTCAAATGCGGAAATTATTCCACCAATATTGGGAATGTGAAGTGTCGTAGTAGCATATATTTTAGAAATATTATGCTTTGCATGGATTAATGTCTTTATATTTATATATTTATGGCTATGGATCATTTTTATTATTGTTTCTTGGTTATATTTCTGAAATATGGGAAGTAAAAAAAAATTTAAATTGAAAATTGGGATTTAAAAAATGTTTTTTATGAAGATATGAAATAATGGAATATTTAAAAAGCAATTTTTACTATGGAATTCATTTATTTTATTAGGTGTAAGAGGAATATTGTTGTTATTTTGGTATTTTTCTTTATTATTGTATTATTATAATATTAATGCAATTTGTATTAAGACAATTGTATTAAGACAGTTGTCTTCTCTGATTTATTTAGATGAAGTAAATCAGATTTAAATACGCCAAAATGACATTCACTTCATCTTATTTATTCCCAAACTAAATCAATTTGTAGCAAACGGTTTATTCAATTTCTACAAAATAAATGTAATATCTTCGTGAATTTAAAAATTGATACAAAAAAGTGTCCTAATCAAAATAATTAAGTTTATCTAAGCAATTACTATTGATTTCTTCTCAAATTGAGATCATTTTCTACTAAAACAACTAGTCCTCAGTGAATATAACGTTTTCTCTTTGCCAAAAACGCGTAGATTAAGTTAGGCTAAGTAAATATGTAAAGATGACTTAGATTAAGTCCAGGAATGTTATCCTATACAAACCATGTCCGGTGTCAAAGGAAAACAAACGTATCTCAGTACAGCAATCCATTGCAGCCCTCCACCACATGTGTACAATGTAAATAAACTTTACGTCCGCGTCTGATGTCGGTTAAGTAACCTCCCACTCTCTGCTCTGCTGGTCATGGCCGGGTCGCGCAGGGAAAAGGGGTATATTTATGCACAGCCGACCAAATGGTAATTACTGCCTGCGTTTCAAGGGGGCGGCACGCAATGTTTCTATTAATTGCTGCGACTGGCCTGTGTCTCGCATTGCTCTCGCGCCTGAAGTATAGCCACGCTGATAGCTGATAGTTTTCCCAGCTCCCACCCTCGCAAACGCGGGCTACATATGCGCATTCATTTGCCGTTTACCGTCGTTTACATTAAACCCAAAACCCGCCGGCTGCAAAAGATACATGCTTGCATGGATGGATGGCGACATAGAGTGGAGACACCCGAGCAAATGTGATATAGGTGTGCGCATGTGAGTGGATGAGAATATGGGTTACTGCATACGTTTATCTATATATGGGGGGGGGGGTTGAATGTGAGAATATGTGGGAGTATTAGTGTGTGGGGAGTAGTAGTTGGTAGCTGGAATAGGTGGACGTGCGGTTTGCCAGGTATGCAGATAACGCTGTTGCAGCATCAGCGTTCGAATAATACTGCGGATACAATGAGTCTCAATCACTAGAATACTGCACTATTCTCCACCTAGATGCATCCCTGTACAGTATTCACCCTATACCACTCCTCTACTACTAGCTACAAAGCGAAAACCATACTCCGCTTTCCCCTAAAGTTGTAGCTGAAGTGCAAATGTGGTTAGAGATGAAGCTCTCGGCCTGTTATTACATTGTGGCCGCCTACCGTAAATGACTAATGACTCGCGCTATTTAGGACATAAATTAGCATTAACCACCGACCTAAATATGTGTAAATTAACCGCACAACTTTGCACGCCGCGGCATGTTCAACACGTCCGCGTTTGATATCCGATTGCAGGCAGCTGGCCCAACGCCTCTAGGCCAACCACTTCTATGGATCAAAACCACCTCTTCCGGGCCTACCGATACAATTACCCTACCACTGTCACTACCACTTCCACCTTTTCAAGTTCTACCACTGCAACCACAATGAATTTCTATCAGAAATTAGTTAACTGTCATGCTGATGGTATCTCTCGGTTTTCGCCTAAACTTACAGCGACACTTGTATGAGCTGATTGCCGCTGCAAACTTTTGTTATCAAACTTACGACGAGATTGTTAATTTCGCTAAGCATGTTGCGGGGAGGCGCAAACACAACAAGCTGTATTGATTGTTGCAATCCTCGATGATGAAGGGCGGACGTAAATTAAGGTGCCCTAAGTACACACGACGCGATTAAGATTTGGTTTGGGGTTGGGCCTGGGTCAACATTGGGCACGTCGCAAGATGTAACCTCGCAAACATTAACTGCAAATGCGTTTAATTTAAGCGCATCAGCATCGTTAATCATTATCAAAACTCATGAATAACTATGATGCAACCACGAAGAACGTTGAGTACTTTACGTGTGCTTTAGACGTGTGTAGATCATGTTTGAGGAGAGTTTTTATTGGACGAACTTTAGGTGCTAGTTGAATTTTACTAGGATTCAGTTCGATTTGCACGCGGGTGATAGATGGAAAATGAATGGTAAACAGCCGGACGTGCATCGCGTTTTCCACGACTGAACTATTTGCAAAGTACGTGCTTATTCCATGTCTTCCGGTTTTCTTCGACTTCCCTGGAATTTCGCTGCGAAGACATTGACTGGCCGAATCGCACTGAATGGGTTTTGCCATTTTCGCCAGCGCATTTACTTCGAAAACCATTTCGAAGCACATAATTCACTCGCGCGTCCGGCTGCTGTGTTTTACATCAATCGTACTCGTAAACTAGCGTTGCATTGTTCCAACCCTTTCCATATCGTAATTCTTTGTTTTTATATGACATTTATCAATTTATCGATAATGTTTACGACAGTGCGTCGAAGCGCACCAGCTGAAGGTATTTTTCTAGACATTATTGTAGAAAAAAAAAAGAAAACCTGACGTCAATCATGTCTCTCTCTCTTCTTGCACGAAAATTATTTACACATCGCGTGGCTGAAGCACATTCTCGCAAACACACTGTCGGACCGAAAAAATCGCTTGGCGTGCACTCAATATATTTGTGTATTTTTTGTTGTTGTTGCGGGTTGGGCACGACATTATCGGCCAACCAGTCGCACTAGTTTACATAAATCTCTAATGGATTTATTATAGGCTTCGCCTTCGTGTAGAACAACACTTTCACGTCGATTGAAACAGAAACGAGCATTATTTCCACCTGCCCTGTTTTCGGTGAAACAACAATGACAAAATAGTGGAAGTGAAAACATCCTTTTCATAGAATACTATTATTATGTCGCTTAATCACAAAGTTTGCATTCGAGGTCCTTGGGAGTGATTAATACTTTATTATTCAGAACTATAAATAAAAGTACTCGCAGGTGGATGGCAGTATATCCATCGTAAACGGGTATAAATTGGCACGTAGATCGTAATTCTACATAAGTCTCGAAGGAAATCGGCGAATGTCCAACACGGAAAAGCGTCGAATGCGGCCGGAAACGAAGGTGGAGCTACGTGCTCCTGCGACGGATGATGATTATGAGAGAGTGATGATAATAAAGACACCGTCTGTCGGGAAATCAATGCGACACCGTCAATATTTAATGCAATAAGCGGCGGAAGAAGGGCACATTTTAATACTGTCAACGTAATTCACTGAAACGAATCCCATTTTCACGAATTACTGAATTGCATTACCGAATCCTGAATCATGAATGCCAAATGCTGAAAGCTGAATACGAAATATCAATGCAAATCATTCGATTAACTTTCTCCGCACTAAAGTTGCTTAAAATTCATTTAGAATGATTGTGAGTGATTGATTGTCTAAGCAAACTATTACGATGTTCAACTTTTGAATATCAATGTATATTGTTATAATTACAAAACTTGTGCAATTAAAGTTAAAATGGTATTGAATTGCGAAGTAGTCCTGTACATATAGACTGTAGTTATTTGTGTCGTATTTTCCAGCGTTGCGCTTGTTTTGTGTACTTTGCTAAGTAAAACTTTTATCGTGCAATTAGTCATGAAATGGACTTTTACGCTGGCACGTATTCAGCGCACCGGACGCGAATGATCACCCCTAACAGCGCATTTAGAATTCGGCCATCCCTTGTACACACTCGCACGGCAAGCCATATATATATACACAGACACAGAGTAAAGTAATGGCACTCGTTATCCGTATACGCAGCCAGGCTCCTCCACCATCTCTGCCCGCCCTGCCATTTCGACTGGTTAACAAAACGCGTGCGCCCACGATTTGCCGTGTTTCGCAATAGGGGATGGAATTTCCTAAGCCAATTATCTCGTCGCCTTGCCATCCGTAACCTTATCCTACATCATCCCAAGCCTTCTTCTCATGTCCCCTCGAAAACAGAAAAGGAAACTTTAAAAACTAACTGAGGTCTATTAAAGTCTTCGTCGAATGAATATGTGCGTAAATCAAGCCGAAAGGAAACGATGCTGGAAAATTATGCAGCGCTGCCAACACGGACACATGGAGCGTGGGAAGTACATTCATGCTCATTTGTAGATAATCAACAGACAATTGCGCACATCTGGCACGAGCCTAAAGTGAATACAATACGGAAATAATTACGAGCCGGGCGCTCGACTCGAATTTCGGCACGCACCAACTGTCCCTGACGGCAGCCTTCCCACCAAATATTTAGTTTCGCATATTCCTAATTAAATTCCTCCAACTTTCGAAATATTGTATAAATATTTGTATGCGTTGTAACGTACGGAGAGCATGTCGCAAATACGGTGTTCGTAGTTATGGTGTTTCTAACTTTCCAACTACGAGCTGAAGACCCTCACAGCGTAGATACATTCAGGATGACTACGATATGCCCGTGTCAAGATATATCAAGTGGCACGCAAAATATAAACAATAGAAACGTGATATGCATTTCGAAACTTTATTAAGGAGTTCCTAGTGGAAACATTCTGTTTACCTAAAGCAGTTCTAGTTGTACAGGCACGGAAAGAGCAATACATTTTAATGATTGGAATTACACTTAACTCGGCTAGAACTGATTTCAAAGTGATTTTAATTAATTGAACATTTAGTAAGTAAATATTGCTATGTGCATAAAGCTTATTCTTCGTTGTAAATGTTTTATTTATTTTTAGTATCGGTTTTAGAAACCGAATATAGCTTTTTCCAATCTGAACGTGTACTAATAGAAACAAAAACTAACTGTGAGAACAAAGTGACATATCCTAGCCTGACTTAACAACACTTAAGCTGACAGACTTTACGTGACCCAACGTAACCTGACTTAGCTTGACTTAACTTTAACACACTTAACCTAATTAAAGCTAATTTAACCTAAATGAAGAAAACTTAAGCTGACCTACTATAATCTGACTAAACTACTGATACAGACTAACATAAGCTTACTAATCCTGGCTTTACCAAACTTAACTTGACCAATTCTGTCTGACCTAGCATAATCTGAGTTAACCTGCACAAACCAAACCTAAAATAAGCGTGCTTAACATAAACTGAGATAACCTGAACTAACCTAGACTAAACGAACATAACTTATGCGTACACAATCTGAGCTAACCTGACCTAATGTAATTTGACTTACCGTAACCAGCTAACCAGCAAAACCTGACCTGCGTTGTGCTCACCCGAGCTTACCTAACTGAACCTAACCCAACAGAAATTAACCAAATCTCGCTTAACCTGACTTAACTTGACTAACCCTGTCTTAACCGGACCTAAGCTAACTTAATTTAACCGGCCTAATCATCTTCTGACGTATCCTGATCAAACTAACCTTGTTAGGGCCGCCGACGTTGGTTCGCCTCAAACCTGGTTTGATTTAACCATAGAATCTTACATAGCACCACTTATCCTGACCTAAATAAACCTGACCTGATTAAACTAACCTGACCTGATCAAACAAAAAATTTGGCATAACATAACTTAACCTATCCTGATTTAACCTAAGAAAGCCCGACCTAACTGAGTTAACCTAACCCAAGCAACCTAATCTACCCTAATTTGACCTAACCTAACCGAAGTTAAACAATACACACTTAAACTGTCTTAACCTGTTTTATCCTGAGAGATTCTGGTCAAACCTGTCATAATCATAATCAGAGCTTACCCAACCTAGCTCAATCTTACCTAACCTAACCTAACCAAACCTAACCCATCCAACCTTAACCAAAATTCATTTAACTTGATGTAACCTGACCTACCCTCAGCTATCCCGATCTAACCTAACCTAACTTTATGTAATTTAATCTGGCTTGCTTATATCTTTCTTACTCTGAACATATCCTATATCGTTCCAAATCTAATCTATTTTAATCTAATTAAACGTTTCCCCTATTAAATATAACTTGATTCAATGTGAATAATAATGAAGGAACAATGACTAAATTTAAAGATATCAATCAAACGCGCCTAAGACATAATTAAACGTCAACGCTTGACATTTTAAAATCACGTTATCTTACGATTGAATAGTTTTAATTAACCAAAGCCGACACGCGATATGAATAATGAATTCTTGCACTCGCGCGCGTTTGATTAAGCAGTTCGGCGCATAGCGTCGACAACCGACACTCATAAAACATAATCCATAACTGTTAATATTACTCAAGGGGTAGTAAACGGCGCTTGAAATATTTACGAGCTAGCACGAGTCGTCCGGCAGATGCCATTTGCACTGTCAATGTTAATGCATAAAATCGCTTTAGTAGACGCCATAACGCGTTTTAATCATGCGTTATACCCGGCGCATCCACCAATAGCATCATCCAACCCACTGACTGTATGACCGGAAGCTACAATAATGGTTGTAAATGCTTTTGTTATCCTTATTATCGCATTATATATCGAGATATTATGCTCGTACCGGCATAACTGTTATATTTACCTGAAAATGCACTTTCTGAAATATTGGATTTTAATTATTCAGCTATACTTTTATAGTGCTACTTTAATGATTTAATTATAATAAAGGAAAATGTAAACGAAGCAACGTATTTTTCATTTTTCCTTACTCGGTTTTATGTTTTTTTTTTTTATTGCCAACCACAAATAACGACTAATCACTGTAATTGGTTCTTACATGTCGGGGGAAGGCATATATTAAATTACCCTACTTAAACGTCAGGTCAAGTTAGGGTAAATCATTTACGCCATTAAGTGAATTATAATGTGACGCGCCGCGACTCTTTAGTTCAAATGAACAGAGGGGAGGGTGGGTGTAATCGAATTCGCCGCCGCCAAGGCATCTTTCTATCAGCAAGGAAACCTTTCACTTGCGTTTGCTAATTGCGGGATGAAGGGGTTGGGCTTCCCAAGTATGCTTAAAATGTAATATTTAGTCACCAATCTAATTGGATTCAGTGGTTATACTATTATCTGCTTGAAAGGCTTCGCGTTTTACACACGTAACCTCTGGAAATCACAGCATATTTCATTTAGGTTATTCAATCTATCTATAGAGAAAATCACGTAAAATATTAATATTATATCGATTGGATTCGAGTCTTGTGCTCTACTTCGAATAATCATAAAATATATGCTTTATTTAGAACTGGAAATGGAAATCATAATTTTAATATTTATAATATTGGTATATACGCGTAAATATTAATATGTGTTATGTATAATTAGTTCTATGGTTTTGCACAGTAGAGTTTAACAAGATATAAATAAAAATATTTACAAATTAAATGTATCGAATTATATTGGAATATAATATATTTGAGTTATATTAATTTCGTGAATAACTTGTCATTTTAATAGTTTGATGATATTTCCAATAACAAAACATAATAATATAATAAGAACAAAAATAACAAACAATTTCAGTTTGTTAGTTTCATGCAATTTTAGTTTTATCATCTCGTCTAGTGTAGTAGGAAATAATCAAACTTTGAAAGACACATCAATAGGCAAAATTATTAACATATTGCCTTTATGCCTCTCGCATATAACTTGTTGTTGTTTTACCCGTGAATACCACTTCGATGCTCAGTCGCGCGTCTGAAATTGACTGAAGAAATAAATGCCCGATGGTGTTTTTAGATGTTTATTTGCACAACCACCTTCTCTGACGACCGAAACGAGAGAGAGCGGGTCTCCTCAGAAAACCTTCCTTTAGCGCACAACTGCCCGACTTCCGTTCCGTCCTTACTCGATGCAACGCAGTGCATCCAACTCATACGTGTTGCCAACATAAATATTCAAATATGTACAATACGCCCGAACACTTGTTATTAATACAAAACACAGTTTCTTGAGAGAGGTACCAGAGAACTTAAAAGTATGTCGAGTTGCCTACGTTAAATGAAAGTACCTTACTATTATTTCATGTTTACAAAGGCTTTCCAAAAATATCTAAAGAATTGTTTTAAACATATTCCTAGGATGTCTAATGAAATAATAATGTGATAAACCAGGGATGAGCAACCTGCAGCTCGGCGAACATATTTGTGAGGAAAGCGAAGATATTTTTGTGGTGCACCAGAAGATATTGGATAGTAATGTATTGTACAAATGATCCGAGGAGGGGTATACATGGGAGATAAATGTTATATGTTTTTATAAATTTAAAATCAATGAGTGAAAAAACAACGTTTCGGGTAACAGAAACTTAAAGTACGAAAGAATACTGTGATGACTGTATACTGTAATGATGGCTAGTGATGGCCGTAAACTTTTATTTCTAAAATTTGGCGTTTCTAAACTATATTTTCAGTGAGACTTTCCAAATATATGTCAAATATATGTTTCTAGATCTTCTAAAAATATACAGACAATGATAAAACAATTAATAATAATTAGTATATATGTTTTTATAGAAGAAAATATCTTCTTCATCTTCGTTCACCCGCACTGTCGCTGAAGGGCATAGGCCAGTGGCTTGTCATTCTTCCAGAATTACTTCTGCTTAACTATGAGCAAATTAATCCCTTTGGGTAGGTTGCTAGCCTCGTCCTAGGTGAAGAAGCTTCTATAACGACAACCACAGATGTAGTTGAATTTGAAGTGGTGAAATTGTTACGACCAGGATTTGAACCTGGAACGCCCTGCATGGTAAGCAGCGATCTTACCAACTGGGTTGCTACGCTCTTAGAAGATAATATGGTAGAAAATGTTAACACAAAGTTTTTCTGTGACAACAAGAGTTCTAGAGTGGTGTATACTGAGTTGTCTACATTTAGCAAACGGGTCTAATACTTCGAGGCTTTCAAACTGTATTTTCACCTAACATTTCCAAAGAAATGTCAAAGATAGATTTTTAGATACTCTAAGGATAGCAGACTAATAGTATTGGATGTAAAAGGATTCAAAAAAACATAAAATATTTAAATCAGCGAAACAATCACCAAAAATATCTCAAAATTGATATAAAAAACATAAAAAAAACTTTTTCTGTGACAGTTAAGGACGTCGAGAACAGTGATTGAGGTATATTGAGTTTCATAAGTTGCCTTCCCAACATATCGCGACTAACCTTTACCCTTAGGCAGATGCTAGACAGATAAAGCCTGAATACCTAGAATTTAAAAAAAATCCGGATATACTTAGATAGGATTTAATTAAGATATGTTTACAACGTTTAGTTTGCTAACAATTTCACTTCTGTTAGTTCAATGCAATTCTAGTCTACCCAGACCCACCCACTACACAGTGTGAGCAAATAATCGAACCTCAGATGACACTTCAATCGACAGGAGGTACTAATCAGAATATTCCTCGGCCTTTGGCGTGCCTCTTTTGCGACAACCAGCTCGGGAAAGCGATCCTCGAAACTCCCAGGCCACCTGCTCGAACTTCAGGCGCATGTATTGTTTGAAGTTTTCCTCCCTCCGACTGCAGCCGGGATAAGATAAGAATAAGGGAAACAAAGTTAGTTCGAGCAAGTTATCATCTCGAAGCCGGCGCATAGCGTCCCTCGGACCCCAATAGTCTCTCGCCGAAGGAATACTTAGCTTCACCCCGAAATCTATTGAATTTCAGGGATAAAGCGACCCGCTCTCTCGCAGATAGTTCATTCGGCTGCCAATACAGTTGAGCTTCTTTTAGGTACAGCAACTAGATAAATTTCATTAGAGCACGGCGCAAAATTGCAAAGGCCAACGGAAAATAGCGAATGCAAAGAGAATAATAATTTGTGTACACTTTACCGAAGAGAGTATTTGCTTACGATGAATAAAGACCAAGATATTCCAGAATCTTATTAAATTCCTCTTTTAAAATAATATTCATAATATTCTTAACTTAATTTAAATTTCACCATAATATTAAAAAATACATGATTTTACCTGTAGTAAATTAAGTTAGTTGTTTAACACTGACTGATATTAATATTTTTTTGTTACATGAAATTTTCAATTTATATGTGTGTTTCGTATTACACATATGGAAAAACTGGATTTATTATCGTTTTCCACCAGCGTGTCTTGGATTTACGATGAACGTGGTACGTATTTCGCAAAAATAAACATGCATCTGAAAATTTATTATCTAAATATCATCCACCATGTTACCCGACGCCTTCACAATACTTCGGAATATTTAAAATAAATTCACGAACGTCTTGTTATTATTATTATCACATAAATTTTATAAATATACTGAACTCACGCTTTACGACTTTAATTTGTTTCATGAGTTTATTTGCAAATCGAAATTTTCGTAAACTGAGGCAAATTACGCCGTTGGGAATGATGTAAATCGAAATAATACATGTTCTTATCATAATCTATTAGTTTCTTTGAAATATCGGTATGCTAGGCAACTTTTTAAGC
>WSZQ02003009.1:10132-21759 GCA_019419845.2 Weissflogia rhopalogaster | reverse complement strand
AAATCGAAATAATACATGTTCTTATCATAATCTATTAGTTTCTTTGAAATATCGGTATGCTAGGCAACTTTTTAAGCATAGCCCGGTACTAAGTAAGACTACTCCGTCAAATATTTCGATTTTCTCAAATTAATTTTCGTATAAACATTTAAGTCTAGGGGAAACTGTTTAAGTAGACAACTGCTAAGAAACATAATCACAAAGTTTTTCTGTCACTTTTAAGGTGCTAGAGAACTGTGAATGATGTATACTGAGTTGCCTACGTTATGTGAATATGTCATTGGAATATTTTATATTTTTCCGAAAAGATTTCTCAAGAAGATTTCCAAAGTTAGTTCTGTGGATACTCTAGGGATATACAATCAAATAATAATGGCCGTAGGAGGAATTTAATTGTTATAAACTATAAAAATGCGGGGTACTTCCACCTGATCCATTCAAATTATTAACTCATGAAAGAAAGTATCAGTATACCTCGTCTAATATATTTGTTGCTTTAGATTTTCGAAAAGCTAGGCAACTTTTTATACACAGCCCCTCCCTTATGGCCTTATAACTCGTAGTGTATACAGATTTTCCTTCGTTATCAGAACTACTTCATCAAATATTTCGAGTTCTCTTATCAACTTTGATATAAACCTTCCAAAGTTCTGTTAAACTACAGTTAGTAGATAATCTAAGAATATATAGGGGTGTAGTAGCCCAGTTGGTAAAATCGCTGATTACAACGCAAGGGGTTCCAGGTTCAAATCCTGGCCGTGACAATTGCACCTCTCGCTCCGGCTGTGGTTGTCGTTGTAGAAGTCTTCTTCACCTCGACTGAGATAATTCTGGAAGAATAACAGGCCACAGGCCTATGCCCGGCCAGCGACGAGGGGGGTGTACGAAGAAGAAGAAAATATTAACAAAAACAGTGTGAGATAATGTTATAATAATGTTATAAATTCTGAGATAGTAACAAAGTTTTTCTATTACCACAAAAATAACATAATTTTATAAAAAATATTAAAGAATTAAATAACTCCCACTTAGAAATAACTTCTTCATTGAATAATGAGAATTTTCGTAATTATACAAGTTTATGTAGAAATTTGATAAAGATAATAAGCGACGTTCTGGAAGATATCGGTAATATGAACTTATTCTGTATTATATCCGGTTTAATCCTTCATATACATGCCATACGCATCACCAATAAAGATGGCAGGAAAACAAAGGCTTATGTAGGTAAATGTTGAAGTTATTCCGGCATGTCGGTATGGTGGTTTTGTATTACCGAAGTGAGGTCTTAGCGCTTTTCGTTCCTTATTCCAATTCCCAGTTTCGTTCATTATTCGCGCTCATAAAACCTGCAGATTTGGCACGCTCCAACGCCTTTGCCACCTCTCGTAGACGCCACCTTATTACAACAAATAAAGCGCACGTGCGACATCAATAATTAATAATGCTGACGCAGAAACACGAACACAAAAGTCGGAAATATAGTGTTAATATAAGTTTACAATAGGTTTTACAGCTTTACATTATGAAATATGGAAATTTATTGTGACGAAATAGGATCATTTTACATTTTCACCATTAAAAAACAATTCTATAAAATTTGATTAAAATATTAAAAATTCCAGTTTTTGCGACACTTAAGATCCTAGAGAACTATGAGAGGTGTAAACTAAGTTGCCTATGAAATATATAAGTAATAAGTATATTCTTAAAAGGACTTACTTTGTTTCTTGTATATTTTTATTGTGATTTTTGAATGATTATTTGTAAATATCCATTATTAATTCCCAAATCTACATAGATACAACTTCTATCTCAGAATAATCGAACGACGAGTATTGGGGGTTGCATATTTTCTTATTCTTACTAGTCTCAAGAGATCTAACTATGAATTAATATAATTGCAATTTTAATTAAACGTTGAATATGATCGTATCAAATAATTATGATTGGCCAAAGTGAGGAAAAGTTTAATTAATCAGAGGTTCAACGCCATGTTAGGCGGCGTCGGCCATCAGCAAGTGGCGCATCTGGAACACTTGATGCAATTTATATATATTCGAGATAACAGACGGCAGGAGAGCACCGATGCTGGCAAGGGTTTTGGGGAAGCATTGTAATGCAAACACAGATGATCGTATCGCGCCCTTTCGAGGTGAATGAAAGGCGAAGGCGCCGGGCATCCGATCCTAATCCTTATCTCAACCGTGCGAACTAATCGCGCTTCCTGTCAAAACGCGCCTTCGTAAAGCCAGTTATGGCCAACTTAAAGACGTCGCCGTCCTTTTTGGCGCTGGAAAAACAAGTCTAAAAATCCGCTAATGAATTATTCATTTAATTACGTGAAAAATATTGTTCTGCTGCAGCTGTGGAGATAAATTCTCCTAAGGAAAATACTTGTTATAAGGTGGTGTTATACTATTTTGTGATTTCAACAGGAAAGAAGCTTTGGGTACATAGAACAAACAGAAATTATGGGAAAATTTAGGTTTTCATTGATTTTAGGGATATTTTTTACTCATTCATTTGCTTTTACGGAATTTTTTTAGCAATTTAAGTCCTATATTTATTTATGTGAATGTAAATAAAGATAAAAGAATTGAAGACGACAATATATAAAATATTATTTTTATGCAGCAGAGGAATTATTTTTTGAGCAGGAAAATACTCGTTATTTTGGTGGAAATTTGTGATTTCAACTGGAAAAACGCATTGAACGCATCTTTAATAATTTTTTGATTTTATTTCTAGTAATCATAAGCAAATCGTAAATAAGGTAATTCATATTTATTTGATAAATGAACAAAGATGAAACATTGCAGGACAGAAAACGAAAAGAAAAGGAAATGCCTTTCTTACGCCAGATCTAACATGTCAATATCAATCCAAATTCAATTTGAAACCGTAAAACATTCGCATACTGTCGTCAAACGTGAAATGGATGTGCTGATATTCGCATTCTATTCGATTTCGATCGAATGTTTTATTTCTACAAATGTCAGAACAAATATACACGAAAAAGACGCACGTTAAATATTGAATCGTGCACCTTAACATGTATGCATGAATATAATTGCTATTTGCGCATCGGCAAATCCGGATTTGAAATTTAATTACAGAGGTGTGCAAATTGGGATGCTGAAAGGATAACGTGCTTGATTAGTATACACCTTCATTATAGTTCAACCGATTAAACGCCGATTGTCCAAAAGGATTACAACAGCAAATAAATGGAATCGAATATAACAGTTTTCTATTAAATTCGTAATTGAACATGGCAGATATACACATCGCGCACAATAGAATGTAATTTTAATGTTTATAATTGCAAATGTTTCCGATGAACAGGATGTAGGCAATTCAGCTAATAATTTATTAAAGACTTAATTACACGTTTTTGAATATATTAGCCTCAGACATGAAAAACAGCCATTACAAGCGGCAAAATACGGTAATAGTGATGTTAATAGTGACTTTTACAAAACATGAAAATTTCCATCGTGAAACTTTGATTTTTTTGCTGCGACTTTTTGTCTTCATTACGAAACTTTTCCGTGAGTAATTATTCGCTAATTTTTTTGTGCGCATCCGCGCAAATTTCTAGTTCACTGAACCGAACGTAAAACAAGGCACTTCGAAGGCATGAAGGGTATCATCCCTTCACACTTTCGCCAGCCGAAGTAAATCACACGACGTCGATCCAGAGCAGGAATCGAGCGGCTGTGAAATTTTAATAATATTAGTCGGTTTTTATGCGTCGCCCTCCGATGTAGTACATCTTCAAGGGGCGCATAAAAAGTCAAGCGCGCTTTGCATGCGTCGAAGACTTTTCCGCTGGAAAATTCGACCGAGAGCCGTCTAATTCGAATCAATTTTCCACGGCAACGCGTCGAATTTAATATACCGACTCCTCTCACAAAACGAGAAAAAAAGGAACGCATGAAGTATTTGCGCTTGATCCATATGGAACCTTATCCCCCACAGTTTTAAAAATAGTGCAATAAACGATTTTATTTATTAGAGATTCCCAGCATTCGTCTCGAATGGTATGACATTGGAATTTCGAACTGGAGTACTACATAAACTGCGTTCTGTAATATGACTGTTTTTACCTAAGTGAAATAAAACGGTACATACCTTGAAATCCAACCGTCCGTTGCAGGAAACCAAGCAGAGACCAAAACAAAAGCGTCCAACCATAACAGCTGCACATCTTTATCATTTTCGTTCGGTGCGTATTTTCGTGGACCTCATAAAACTTTTTTGTGAGGAAATTCACTCTGAGGTTTGTTCACATATTTAATCTAAAGTTTGTCTTGTGGTCTGACCATGCCCTGCTATGCGGTGAAGGAAAAATGCACTTTTGTCGTTCCTGCCTGCAGTCTTATTGATCTTTATTTAAACACGCTTGGTGCACTCCGGATAAAAGGTATTTATATAGTAAAACATTGAGTTTCCGGAAGCCGGATCCAATCCCACACTCCCAATCACTATTGTCCGCGATTTTCGTGTGCTTTCGTTGCCTGTCTTCATGCATTTGGAAAATCCACTCTCACTATTCAAATTCCGTCGGTTACCAGTCTTCCGGATTGAGATAACACATAAATCACTCACGGTAGAGTCCTAACAAGTGGTTCTATGTTTGTTTCGTATTCACTTTCAAACACAAACGAAGAAAAGCGCACTATAAATTATAAATCATTTCCGATTTTTTCGTAAGTAAAAGTATTAATTATTTATAACTCCTGTTAGTTAATTCATTACGCCTCGATGGCGTGTTAATATTATAGCGAACAATTCCGTAAACGTTGCGACAGACGCTCGTGACGAAACTAAAGTCCTGCACGGGATATACGTGCGTTTTATGTGCGCTTTGGTGGAGGCGCCGCGCTTGCGCAACCTACCGTCGTCACCCGGCGCCTCCACCACCGAACACAAAGCTTCCCTACAATCATTATATGTGCTTATATTTACTTAAATACAACAACGAATAGAAATTTGAATAAATACTAGTTTTAATTTCACGCTGCACTGCTTTTAAAATAAATACATGTTTATATTCATTAATTATTCCGTAATTAACTATAACCACTAGTTATTTTCCACTGGGAAACTATTTCAATGAGATTAAAAAGCGTTTTTGTATATTTATAAAAATTATAAATTAATAGGAAAAGTAAGTGGTCGTTTTAATGTGTTCAAGTTTTATAGGATTTTTTCCAATATAGAAAAACTCTGTGGAATTGTAATTCACTGTTGCACATTTATTTGCAACAAACGTATTCCAGCATTTCTTAATGGTTCTGATTTCCCTGAAGTATGTGTTACTCTTATCGCTATTTCCTCGAGGCATATAATTATAGATATCCCGGTGATATTAAGAAGTAAACCTCATTTACCAAATCAAAAAAATCTTGTTTTGATATTTTCTTAATTAATAGCCAAATTAGGTTATAGGGACGCAATGAGAGAACAAGCCACTTGTATACTACCATCATTGACCTATTCTTCTGCATTATCTGCCTAATTTATTCAATCACCTATATAGGTATAAACTAAGATTTCTCACTCAACAATTTCTTAAATCCTGAATAAGAAGAAGGGTTAGACGATGGACCTGCACCCTATCTCCATAAAAATGCATACAAAGAAATATTACAGCTCTATGTTTCAATTAGGAATTCCTCACTTAATTGTATTAATGAAAATTTATTGCTAGTTGCGTTATTTTAATGTTTTTAAGCTTGATTTTCTCTTCTGTTGTTATAGTAGGAATAACTCAAATTTTACTTCATTATTAATTTCCATATTCAACTATTTACTTCTGTTAGTTCGTATGTTTCGAGCAGCCTACCTGCTGACAACATCAACCTTTGACGTAAACGCCAAAGATCTTTTATTTTAGCAGGACCCGAACTACCCGTTCGTTTACAGTGATGATTGCGCTGCGAAGTAGACACGTCGAAGTATGGCCCACAATGCTTTTACCCACAATCTTCCACCTCACGAACCTACCCTTGGACAAATCCGAGCACACTCCGCCTACCCTTAACACCTACAAGGTGTGCCACGAAACACTACCCTTAGACACAGCTTCACTCAAACATCTGCGATGCACATTTCGCCACTCTTAGGTCTAGTCGCCCGATCTGCGGGAGGTCATTAAAGATAAGATGGTACCACGGGACGTGCCTAAACAATTCACCATTGGATCGGCTATGCTTTCCAAAACCACCCAAATCGCAAAATGTGCACGTTGTAAAATATCTTTTAATTGCAGTCTTGATCTTCATAAAAGCTTGGAAAATATTCAACGACCGTGCACAACAGTTCCCAACATTGTATTTGGTTGACCTTTTTCATATGTAAGAAAAAGCTTACTTATTTACATTGTACAGTTATTTCATAATTAATTTGAGAGATATAAATAACATTTTAGATAAAATTATCGTATCAGATCCATAATATTATCTCTGCAAATTACCATTCGCCCTTCAGGTAAATGCATTCATTTTCAACAAGTAATTATTTTATCCTTTCAACTATTTAATGACATAATGTTTTCATTGCTTTACAGAGATGTTACCATCTTTTCATAGTTGTGTTTTGCAAAAAGGCATTCAAATGAAATATAAATAATATTCGAAATAATACATTCATAATTAATTCACAATTACTTCTAATTGCTAGTTATTTTAAACTGTAAACGTTCCTAATAAGATTAAAAAGCGTTTTCCGTACTTTACAGTAATATCAAATATTTGCCTTGTTAATATTTACGCCAGAGTAATAGAAAAATTACATCGTGGTCCAAAAGCATGCTGTAATGCCGGTAATATCCCTCTTAATTAGCGCACCCCTGCTGGGAATGTGATTAATTTCGCGTCAGTCGCGCGTAAACGGTTTTCTTTCCTTTCCGGTCGTCGCTTTCATTATCAATTCGTACGTCTTCCATGTATTTTGTGCATTACGTCATTATCAAAGGTTTTAATTGATATCTTTGGGAATTAATTAGGCCCGACGTAGAAAGAAAGAACAGTGCGAGACATGTACGTCCGCGAAATGGCAATAATTCACTGTAGTTTGGCAATCATGGCGTAATTAGTTTACGTATGACTTATTACGTGTGCGGTGTGCGCCGAAGACGATAAATTGTGCACTCTTTGAAGTCGTCGCGACCGCAGGCGCACACGCAACGACACGCAAAACGCCAGCGTCAACGCAAATTAGCAAGTTAATTATGATTGCAAGTGACAGCTGCAGATTTGTACGCTGTCTGTGGGATTTCGCCGCTTGATAGGTTTTGAGTTGGCGTTGGTGGATGGAGGCGGTGCGGAGGCAAGCTGCACTGTTGGAAGTTCACCGTCGGAGGCGTTGAGCTACGCAAACAGTTGGAATCTGCACTGTCGAAATGTTAATGTTGATGTTACAATGTCGCTCGTATCATATGTTTGAACATGCATATATTCTAGATGCAAATATTTTTTGCAAACCATTTTCCAGCGCTGGAAAACATGTCAAAGTTTTTTTTAAACAACGAACTCTAGAATTTATTTAAAATGTACTATATTTTTTAGAAAAATTAGGTCATGTTTTTTGCTTTAACATGTGTAACTAAAAGTTTCTTTAAATTTTGTACATATAAATTTACCTCATTTGATTTGTTTAATTTATGTCCTCATTATCTTATGGATAGTATATTTAAAAGTTCGTTGTTTAATCGTATTGAAAATACGATGTTACATATTATATTATTGCGCTTGTGTATTATGTTGTTGTTATTGCTTATTGATGTTTATTGTGTTGATTTATTCTGTAGATGCATTCTTGTTGTGTGTGATTATGTTGAGGTGATTTTTTAGTGTGTTTCCTAGTATGTTGCGCATTGACGCTTTCACATACCCGCAATTGTTGGTTTGAAATGCCGATTTTATAGTTGAAATTTTATTTATATGTGTGGATTTTGTAATGGGAATTTCGGTGTAGATGTTATAATATGAATTAATTAATTAATTCACGCTACCTACTGTGCAGATAGTCTTAATCGCAATGTTAATATGAATATTTTGAAAGATAAATAAACATAGTAATATAATACTACTTTTCCTACGACTTCTATGTGTGAAAATAATAATTTCTTCATCAAAACAATACTGAAATGTGTACATTATATAACAGGAGTGGAAAAATACAATAACGATACCTTCTCAAAATTCCTTATAGTAGTAGAATAATAGATTTACATCAAATTTTATCAATTAAAAATCATTTTTATTCACTTCAACAAAATTTCTTGTTTTCCTACAAAAAGTTTGTTAGTGTTGTTAAAGTTTGTTTATGTCTAAAATAAACATAAGTATAATAAATTATAAAAGCATGATTAAAAACCTTATTTTTAATTTTTTTCAAAACAATGATTCGAAAAGTGATCTTTTGATTACATCATTTGATTTCTGATAAGTTTTTTTTCTCTTTCGGAACAAACATTTTTAAGTTTAAATTTTATAATACTTTACAAATTGCTAAATGCAATATATGCAAAATTCTAAAGAGTGCGTTTTATTGGCTGCACAAGGATGGTACCTTGCTTTTCTTCAAAAACGTTGTTAAAAGCGAACATAAATTTCATAAAACTTTGCAACTGTGCTACGTTTTTTTGTAAATATTTGTCTAGTTTAAGTGTAAAATAAATTTAAGTAAAATTTATAACAACAAATATAGAATTATTTATTATTTGATATTTTACACCCCACACCACTCTACAAACATCTGTGACTCACTACAAGAACTACATTCAACAACACATGCACCAACAATTCACATCAACAACAAAAGTTGTATAAATACTTACATATATGAATTGTAAACCAAAAACAATAACAAACAACAAAAATAAATAGAACATATCAAAGTCGGAAAGACCCACAGAGGTCGATAGACGTAAAAATATGGGATATTATTATTATTAATTTGTAAATTAACATAATTTATACACACTCACTTTCAGATTTTTCCTCACTCACACAGAACTAAAATTATTCAGAACCAAACTAATTGCATAAACGTTTGCAAATACTAACGTTTTATGTAAATATTTGATCAAGTTATTCAAGAAAAAATACCATAACGATATTTTCGCAACATTCCTTATTGTAGTGGAATAATAGACGTACATTAAAGTTCACCAATTAATAAGAACTTTATTTATAAGACGAATAATTTTTATTACTAACTTACTTCCTTGTTTTCCTTCAAAAACTTTGTTAGAGGGAATATAAATCACATAGAACTTGGCAACTGCGTTACGTCTTCTGTAAATATGTGTATGGTTTGAGTGTAAAATAAACTTAAGTGTAAATTATAAAATCTTATAAAAAACCTTATTTTTCATAAAAAAATTCAAGTAATGAAATGACAGCAAATTAAACCATATAACTGCAAAATTTTTCAATAAATATATTTAAATGATTTATTTTCAGAACAATAAAAATTGCGATAAAAAGACAACATCCAAAAAAAAAGAAGTATAAGAAACGCAATGTTTTTCAATGTACGTGGATTAGTAGAATAATAAAGGCGTTAAAAAGGCGTTCATTAGACATCTTTAAAAAAGGCGTAATTTGTGCTTTTTTTGCAACCTCTTTTACCGTTCTGCTTCGTTTCCTTCTTCGTTTTCTTCGAGTGTTTTCAAGATGTTGTGTTTGTGCCTCTCTTACGTCGATGAAATGGATCTCCAGCGTGTTAATGCTGTGAACTCGCCGCGCAAAAAAGTAGTTGTCCGACTAGAGCATAACTACATAAATTAGCCGCCCACACGTCTCGGATAATGAAACCCAACACGCTTCGGCGCTCGCATGAGTTCCGCCCAACAGCCCGCTGTACTCGAGGCCGTACAACTCGAGTTTGTCCGCCGTTTTTGGGGGCGGCACGTACCACCGCCGGCGCCGTGCGCGCTTCTTGCGCTCACGCGCTGTATCATTGTTTCGCAGTGCACTCTCGTCAAGTCCGCCGTCATTATATTTCGGAGCTAATCTTCTTAGCGGAAAGGACCCTTATTTGTGTTTAGCAGAGAACGGCGCGGCATACACAGGTATGAGCGGGCTTGCGAGATGAAAACAAGAGCCCCCCAAATGGAAAACGCATCAAACTGGGCTGGGAATAGGAAAAAGAACGCCCTGCAAGGACGTATTATATTTCCGATGGCTGGCTTCCTGCAACATTGACAGGTGAGTGTTTCATGTTCTTCATTCTTAGTGTTTCATAATGCTCTCACGGGGTATTTAGTTAGGTTTAGTTATATATTAATTATATTATATTTAAATTGTGATATTTTTAAAGAAATAATAAATCTTTATGATTTGATAATGAAAATAACATACATTATAAAAAGACAGAATTCCCAAAAACATACTGCGATGGAAATAGGAAAACGACGTCGTATAAGGACGTATTTTATTCCTGATGACTTGCTTTCTCCACCATTGACAGCTGAATGTTTCGTCGTTGATACATAGTGTCCCATAATACTCCCAGTGCATTAGTTACATTATTCCTGACATACACGAGCATAAATTACGATCGTGATTATTACGAATAGGATAATTTACTACCGGACACTCTGCAAAGTCATAAACATCTTTTTACACATGTCACTCATACCTCATGCTTCCATAGTATCGAGTAGATTTTTCTATGCATTTATTTCGTTGCAATCAGCCACCCTTATGGAGTGATCCACCGTTGAGTGGTTTAGTAGCAGGGAGTGCAGAACATGCACCTGCGTCTATCTTGCAGCGCATATTTCCTGTTCCTGCAAAACCCCGCATGACATTCACTCTCGTTTATAAGTGGACTTTCACCCTCCTCGATCGTAGGCATCCAACCATTAAGGTAGTTTTTTTTTACTCATGGAACAGCATGAGGCTTGGGGAATTTGAAGATTTATGTAATGTTTGATGATTGCTCCCCGCACGCCAAAGTTTGCACCCTCAAATACGATGCCATTGTCGTCGGTTGCACATTCGGAACAAATCCCACAATCCCCCCCGGAAAGCGCTCAGCTATTCCGGCTGATAATTCGCGGGCATAGACTTTTCCGAAGCGGGCAGGAAGCCGGTCCACTTGCCACCGCAGGATCTGCGTCGAGGCGTGTTGGCACAGTGTGGCGCTAAGCCCCCCACATTGCCACCCCCGGATGCATAAACACCGCACCAAGCAGGGCTGCCATGCCGTGTCACGAAGAGAAAGCGGGAACATGGGAACTAGGAGCGGTGGAAGCTACCGGCGGCAGAGCGGGGTGAACACGGTGGTAATGCATGAGTGTCATAAAGTTCATACGTTTAGTTGTTTTAAAGGTTGGGTGGCGTCATAAATAAAGCATGACATTTCATGCGCGAGCATATGTTTGCCCCGCCATCAGGAAGATGACACTGATAAACTATTGAAACGCACGCCGAAACAGTAAACAATGTTTTATCTATACCAATCATACGGGTATACATTGTGTTTATTGGTATTTATAAAAAATGCAAGTGATATGTTTTTACAAATGTATTACTGAATATTTTTCAAGAATCATTTCTGAAGGGTATGCTTCTTCCATATCTAATACTGTTGGTTGCTCACTT
>WSZQ02003009.1:0-10032 GCA_019419845.2 Weissflogia rhopalogaster | reverse complement strand
AAAATATGTTTATTATTATTATTTAAAATACCACAACTGAAAAAAAAAGTATACAATATATTTACTCTCGAATAGTAATTTGAATTTTACAACTTGACACTTTAGTGGCACGGCGTAAAAGGTTGCCATGTACTGTATTCGCAAAATCCAATTAAATCCACTCCTAAATTGCTTTTTTCTGTTATTCGCGGTTTATTCTATCTATTTTCACACCGTCCGATCACAAATCCCTTTAATTCGAACTACTTGACAGCTTGAATTCCATAAACTTGTTATTCTTTTATTTCAAGCGAAATTGTTCCCGTACCCAATTTGAAATAACACCTCGAAAATGTTTAATTATTATCAAATAGCCTTTTCTGGTTTAGTTGCAAATTCCCCGGCGCCGTTGTTTGTTGTTATTGTGTAAATTCGCAGCAGCGCACGTCTGCTTAAATATGTAATACTAGCCCAAGCTTCTTCCCAACCCACAGAGGCAGTCGTCGTGTTCAATATTTAATGAGAACTAAAAGTTTGCTCATAAACACACACGACACGTGTGCGCGCGTGTGGCGTAAGCTACTTATTTTAAATAGCATGAATGTCGCACGCCGTGGATTTTGGCAAACCTCACAACGCACCGAGGAATCTTCTTTAATGTTCATAACGCACTTGCCATAAATGAAATTTGAATAATACAATGGGTACAATCTGATATGATAGTTTTAATAACTATGCGTATTTAGGAAGAGGGAGTCGGAAAAAAGAGTTTACTTTGTTTCCGGTTAGGTTTCAATTGGGAGGAGGGTTAGATCCGAGTTTGAGGAGAGTATAACAGCACGAAGGAGGTCCATGTCATCTTGGTTGACATCCCAGCCGTTCAGTTGTCCGAGGACCTTCAAGTTCGGACAATGTCCCATCAGTAACTCGACGCTGGTGATGGTGAGGCCGCGGGCGTTCGACAACCATAGTTCCTCCAAGCTGGCGAATTCGCAATCGGCGCATAGACGAAACATATCACCGTCCGTCATCCGCACAATGTCGCCGACGAGCAGTCGCCGCAGGAAGGGCGTGTTCATCAAGAAGTAGCGCACCAACGCATCGCCGACGTCACAGTAGAGCATCTCCAGGCTCTCCAGGCAAAGGAAGTAATTATCGGGCTGCAGGCAAGCTAGGCGAGTGCACTTATAGAATTCCAGCGTACGAAGCTCGGGGCAGGCGACACAAAGCTGGCTAACGTCGAACGCATTGCTCGACACCCCGTCACGGAGCAAGTTTACTTTAAGGAACTGTAAGCGCTGACCGTGGCGGTTGAGGAAGTCCTGGAGTTCGTCGGCAGTGCACGACGACACCTTCAGGGAATTGAGTCGTGAGAGACAGCCGAGTTTTGCGATGACACCTGTTTGCGGTCCATTGAAATGTGCGCTTTCCAAGTGGGGGCATAGATTGCAGATTGCTTCCAACACCTCCAGGCTGGTTCTTGTATCATGGATATACTTCAACTTGGTACGAAAGTTAGGATCTTCCTGTTGTAACCTCTTTAAGGCAGCTCCAACGAAGGAAAATGTTTTAAGAACGTTTAAATTAGGAAAGTTTTTGATTAAGGAAACAATCACATTCACCTCCTCATCGTCATTACTATCCATATTATCACAAACATTTGGTTTTCCAAACATGCCAATACTAAGCACCTTTAAGGAATCACTTTTAAGGGTCATTAAACCTCCCCTGGTAAAATTACACTCTCCTGAGATGTCAAGAACAGTGAGCTGTTTACATCTGATAGCAGTTTGTAGAACAAAATCATCAGCCATATGTGGAATTACCAACACTTTCAAATTCTTCAATTTTTCAATTACACTTATAAGAAGTTTAGGATATTCACGGAGCCAAACACCATGGAGATTCAAGTGTTGAAGTCCTGAACCCTTTGATCTGATAACTTCCAAAATGGCTTCGTAGTAGAACTGAGGGAACATCCCAGTATCCAAACGACGTACATCTTTCCTTAGCGCTACACGCAGACAACTGAAGCGTGTAGAAGCGTCTAGAGTAGAATTCAGAACATATTTTATTATATCCTGCAGCGCTTCGCCTGTAGCATCTGAGAGATAGTTCGTGAGGATTTCATCATCACAAGGTTCTTCCTGGGCCAGACAGTTCACTAATAAATTAGAGACGCACTTCAGACAAAGGTAACTTAAAGGGAAGACTTCTAGCCGCGGCGACATACTCGACACTGACCTCGAATGTCACACACTGTGCTTTTCACATGTGGTTATTATTAAGTCTGCGTGCCTGTGGAAGGTAGCTATAATTAGCGGGTGACATTCACTTCGTTGGATGCATCCCATTACGTGAAACAATAGTGTTCGAGAGATAAATATTAATCAATAAAGAACCAAGAAGTCGCAGACCCAAATAACTTGGAATAATTCTGGTAAATCCTTATCATCTGATGACCTACAAAACGCTTAATAATAAAACCTTCAAATCTTCAAACGACGTACATCATACTTGAAGTGAATAACTAAAGATTATAGTAGTTCCTAGCTGAAATTAGACAGTGTGGAGCTGTCATCATCGCAAGTCCTTCACGAACAAGTCAGTTACACCACTAAGGAAAACTATAGAAAAAGGTTTCAAATGAACCTGTTTCCGGATAAAGGTAACCGTGCTCCGATGAAAGACATTCTAAAAGCGAAATCAGACATCTGTAAATTCTTCGCCATCACAAAGTTCCTCCTCTACAAGGCAATTCACGTAGCTCAAAGGAAATACCCCAAGCCACAACAATTGCTTCGGCACTAACCTCGAATATCACACTTTAGTTATAATTAAGACTGTAAACCTCTGAAATATTTGAAACAGGATTTTCACCGAGTAAATTTCATGTTGATTCATGTGTTTTACTGCTGGAACCACAGATGCAACGAATTTTAATTCTGAAATCATAAATGTAACGATTTTAATTCTGAAGTGGTAGATCTAATGACCTCGCCAAAGGTTTCAAATAAACCTACGTTTCGGATAAAGATAACCGTGTTCAGATGGAAGGCAATAAGTATAAGAACTCTAAGGCTATCCAAGCATTCGAAGATTGCAAGTGATGTAGATCTATCCAATGTATTAAAAATGTGTGGAGCGCGGAAGCTTCTAGAATCGAAATCATACATCTGTAAATTCATCGCCATCACAAAGTTCCCTCTCCAAGGTAATTCACCATTAAATTAGAGATACTTCAGACAAAAGATAGCTCAAAGGAAAGACCCAAGCCACAACGCATACTCGACACTGACCTCGAATATCACACTTTGTGCGTTTCACATCTGGTTATTATTAAGGCTGCGTGCCTGTGAAAGGTGGCTATAATTAGCGCGTGACATTCATGTCGCTTTATGCGTCCAATTGCGTGAAACGCCGGCATTCAGAAGGGAAAATAATAAATGACTTCAGTCTAATACCACATTAGACATCCGAATTAATTTCGCTTTAATACGACGCCGAATTTATTGTCCTGCCATAAGAATAGCCGCGTTTTATGTCCGAAAGAAAAACAAAAGACGTTTGATATCCTATCCTGGCATCGGTTTGCTAGCCTAGCTCGCTGCGCTGAGGGAGGTTACGGAAACGTTTAGAAATCGATAAATCTCGTGCAAAAACTAGTTGAACCGAGAGCGCATCGTAGTGATACAATGCGCTACGGCCAGATAGCGCAGGAATAAGATTGCGCACGAATAGTAAGGAGTCCGGAGGATGAGACGCGAAGCATCTGCGGATGTTTGCCAGCATTGTTGCGCCCGCCACAATGGACCTTTCGTTTTACAGCTTCCAACCGCCTTATAAAAACAATCATATCGACTACACAATGTGTACGCACCACGGCGTTCGCTCCTCGTGATGGAAACTCGTTCTCCGGTTGCTGAAACACAGAAAGCGCCAACGAAGAAGGCGAAAAAAACCCGCGACGCGAGTGCTTTGTATGACCATCCGCCCTGTCTACCTACATCCACTATATCCACAACACCACCAAACGAAGAAAACGTTTTTCTCGCACATAACAACAGCAATAAACGCTCCGCCAGCGCTGGAATAACATGAGAATACTATCAACAGCGTGAAGCGCATAGGAAAAAAGGAAACGCCGAGGCAATAAAACCTCGTCAAACAATTTGTTTCATTTCATACTTTTGCTTTGTTTGCATTTCGAACTTGTTCACGTCTGATGTGCACCCCGCAGTCCAACTTTTGCAAATTAGCAAACATCAACCTTTTTAGTTTTTAATTAATCCACATGAGGTAGTTTGTCCGGACGTGTTTGTTTTGTTGTAGCATCGCCCCTAATGTGTTTGTTTTTGTTTGTAAATTAATTACATATTGTTGCTCCCGGCTAGCGATTGTTACTTTTAATAGAACATGTGTCAGGTTATTATATTGATTTATGTTTATCATTATAATAGACATTTCAGTTGTACGAAAATATCGATTATAATAGGTAATTTTCTTTTATTTGTGTCATGTACAAATAGTGTTTTGAACGAAAGAATAACAAGAGTTAACAAAGGTTAAATTACTTTGTAATCAGTTTTATTTATAACTTTTACATTTTTGGGATAATTTATGACGTAGTAAATTTTGTGGTTAAGTATTAAAGACACAAGGAAGAAATTTTTAAAAGAGGTAGAGAGAATGATGTTTGTCACATATATAGCTGTAGGGGTTTCTGAAGGATACTGAATCAATCAGGAAATTACAGTTTGCCAAGAATTTCACAACTTTCTCTATTATTGCAAGTAAAAGTATGACAACTTCACAATTTTAACTATTGAGGCTCGAGACTTGAAACATTGTTGACTTCTTCGTGGTAATAATACTGTCTGAACATCTCACATGTTCAAAAAAAGTATACTACCCTGATGGTAATTCTCAGAGCATTTTATAATATACTGTAAAGACGTTTCACATTTGATAGGCAGTCCAAAACAATACTTTAATGATGTTGGAAGCTCGTGAATTTCCAATTTCCATTGCTCTGAAAAATTTACTACCAAGTAAGATCTTGCGTAAAATACATTCCAATATAATTTTTTGAATATTGATAGATATTGATATTGATAGAATATTGGGGATACTTTAATTACTACTTTAATTGCTTTAAAAGACATTCTTCCAACGAGGAATCCTCTGGATATCTTATAATGTCCTACTGAGACCTTGATGATAATATCAGATAGATGTAGCACGGGAATTCCCATGGTTCTAGAGAGTTCTTGGTTGAACAATGGGGTTATTTTTTCTCTCTGATAGAACCCATAGAAATATTGAGGAAACCTACAAGAATAATTTCAGGACATTTTTATTTCTGTCAGAGCTTTGTTAATCTACCTTGTGGTAAAACTCTGTGAACATCCCTATGTACAAAAAGGATATCTTCTCTGAAGTTACTCCTGGGGTTATTTATTATGTCCACGAAAGACGTAACATCTGATGGGTATTCCAATAAAGTTTTCGGTATTTTAATGAACTCAAATCAAACCACCTAACCCTAGAGAGGTTACCAACAAGAAAGAAGCTTCTTCCGTGATAGAATAATTGAGCCATTCCAATAGCCGGTCAACAGATAATCTCTCTGATGGATCCTCCGGCTTGAGGAAACCACCAAAATAGATTTCGTATTTTTTCATTCCATCATAATACTGTTGATCTACCTAATAGTTTCTAAGCTTTAAGTTCTTATTTATGTTATTCTATTTATAATATATTTAAATTAAACTTTGATAAATGATCAAGAAATGAAAAAAAAATGATTCAGTAATCTGTTGTATGTACAGCGTTTACATTTTTGAAATAATTTATGAGCTAGTAAATTTTGTGGTTGAAAAATACAAACTTAAAGCAAGTATGCGTTAAGTTTATGCATAACTTTTCCATAAGACTAAGTGAAAACCATTTATTTTCCTTCTATGCTAATAACAAAGTCAGAAAAACACTTTTTTCCGGTAGGATCGGTTCGAAACGTTAAAGTTTGACGTAAGCCATCAAACTAGGTACTTCGGAGCCGCCACAAGTCGTGATTGCATATACAATGCACGCTCTAGCGAAATTAATACATTCCTGATCTACTCGCTGAACTCTTCGGCAACAACGAGCGAATATCAATAACTTAAAAGCAGACAGCGTCATAACACTTTGGCGCGAGAAGCTATTATTTATATATAGCATGCAATCGCAAAAAGACATTTATTACGAAAAGTGTAAAAATGCGTCGCCTTCGAGACTCTGGTAGATTCATACCCAATTTCCGGTCATTTTTCATTCGGAAATATATAAATTCGCTGCTCTTCCTGTGCAAGGGGAAAATCACCGACCCCTCGATGACGACCAATCACTTTATATTATAAATCGCATTTCAAGGTGACACATCGCACGTGGTCAAAATGTAAAATTTGCGAATCGTTTGTTGGTGCTGGAAAAAGCAAGCATGTGTTTGATTAATGAAAATCACTGGAAATCGCAGGAATCGATCAGATAGACGCGAAGTGCATTACCGATTAGGTTTTCTATTATGCTCATCTTGTTATAACTTATCCACTATTCATGACCATTGTATCGTGTTTGCACAATGCGCGCGCCGAGTTGTTCCGCTCGGGCAAATTTATCGAACGTGCAGATTTTCCGAGTCTTAATATTTTATGTCTACCGGCAGAGGGCCTGGACCGGTTGAATTGCTTATTTGGTGAGCTGTTGGTGTAATACAAGCAGCGGGCGCGCTGAAAATACTGCTATTTGCATTGTAGGAAAATAGTCGGGAAAATTGTAGATGATGAATGTTTGTTATTCAATTTCTTCGGGGTGCTGAGCTCCGCTCGCACATTCCCCGAGATAAATATAGCAATGCCAAACGACCCCATGTAGTTGGAATAGAATAGAATTGGACATACACCTGGACATCAATTTTATTTTGGATTTGTCAACGTATAAGTGTATATTATATATCTACCTGAATACAAAATGTTTAAAATTTTGTTTAAAATTTTGTAATCATACTATTTTTCGATGCACGTGCGTCTTAATACGTTTAACTTTAATCGAAATCAATTAATATGAAATTATTCCTTTGATGTAAAATTATATTTGAATATGTTTGATTTTTACGGAGGACAAATCGCTTCTCGGAATAACGGTCACGGTGATAGTTTGACTGCATTCCCTCTCCCTTACAGTTTTTCGGGCGTTGCCGGCGTCATGCTAACCGAAACAAGTGGCCCTTCAGAAAATCAGAAGAGGAACTGGCTCAGGTCGGCCTTTTACTCCACCCATGTCCTTATTTTGCAAAGATTTCCTCCTCCTCTAGGACTGCCCATTTGGATATATCAAAAGGGCCTTGTTTAGATAGCAGGACTACATAGCGTATATTCGTTATTTGTACTTGATTAGTGTACCTGCTGACAGTATCCCGATGCTTCTTGTCTTCTAGTATGTTTTATGGCTGCAACTTTAAGCTAATTTCAGGTTCGGTAGTTGAAGAAAATATGTTCGGCTGTGTCAGGTTCTCCACAGACCTCAACTCCTCTTTGCGATAAAATTTAACTAATAAGCAAAGCAATTCCCAAGTCTAAAAATAACAATATTTAATTAATCAACTAACAATTAAATTAGTTTAAAGTATCACTTATGCCGAGCGTCCCAAGCCACACAATTTTTTTGTTTTACGTTTTTGATATTTTTCAAAGAAATAACCCAATTTCTGTCTATGACAATAACCAAGATGTAATCCAGAGCATACTGGTTGGTTGGCCAAATAAAAACAAAGCGAAATGAAGTGACTCATGATGAATGGATTCGGCGTCCAGCTGCGGTATTGCTTAGGTCAACTCATATATTCTCCAACCTGTCGAACTTTATTATTGGTACACGAACGCTTGCCGGTTACACGAAGGGTTGCGCGCGGCAAAACTCGTAATTCTGCGCTAATACACGCGTAAAACTTTGGAAACAAATTACGAGCGCTCCTAATTACGCGCAAAGAGTTTTACAACTGTTTTATTTCTACGCTGCTACACCTTCGAAACCTTCAAACGTCTCTCAAACGAGGAGATTTTAAATTTTCGGGTCGATAATCGTCGTTATTACAGCTGGATCAACCAGGTGGTGGCAAAAAAGTCCGCATGTGGTGAAAGTAGTGCGAAACTTTCTTAATCAGGTGTTGAGCGCTCCTAGCGGCTTGCCAACTGATAAAAGCTAGCAGGAATATTTTTCCCGAAGACGCTTGCTTGAGCCGAAGTTTTCCGAACCGAACACGCGGATTCATTTACGCGTTTTCCTGTGTATTTGCGCATTAAACGGCCGAGCGAAGTTTTTCGCAAACACTTGCGCGAAAAGTTCGCATAACGCGACACGAGTTTCATCATTTTCCAAATCTCCGCGCGCCGAATAAATCATTTCAAGTGACAATCCATTTTCGGGATTATTCGCAGAGCCAACTTAAGCCGCAACAAACTTGACTTGCACGTGGCTTGTACTGGCGGCGCGGCAGTCTGATGCACGAGGCGAATCCACTTTTAAAATTTGCGCAACTAGACGTTCGACTTAAATGAATATTCGCGTCGCATTTTGCGCTGTTCGGGGACAAGTTGGTGCGCATCCCTGTCCCGCATTCCGAGGCGAGTTTAATGCGTTATGACAACGCGCGGCGATAAATCGCAAATAAATTGCCACATAAAGTCCGAACGAATGAAACGAAATGCGGCGCGAAAGTTTTACGATTATGCGATTGCAATTGCCGTGACGAATTTCCGTACTCGCGATAACCCAGCAGAATACCTTTGCATTGCCCGTGATTTGTTCGAAATCGGGGCGAAAGGTGTAACAAGACAATTACTCACTCTCACATTTCATGTGGTATAATTAACTGAAATTTGATGTTTGGAAACAAAGAAATGTATTGAACATGACATCATTTATTTGTTCTTGTTCGAAATTTATTGATATTAAAATAGAATCTAATTCACACAAAAAGTTTCAGTTTATTCTTTATTGACGATCAAAACAATTTTCTCTCTTTATATCACAGTGAATTCCTCAGATTCCAGTCAAAAGATTTAACAAGACAATTATATTCACTCCATTTTTTGCGAAACAAATAATTCGACTGAACTGAAATTCGAATGTTTGAAAACAAAGATAAGTATAAAACAGCACAAAACATGTTTTTTTCTGGTCTCGAAGGGCTGTTTTCGTAGATCTTGAGAATTGTAGAGGGTTCCTGGAAGGTTACGACACAGAAAAAATATACGAGACGTAGCGACGACTTGGGGTCGACCGAAATTTGCATCCGAATAACTTCCGCTCGACGATTCGTAACTAGGCTTGCCGAAATTATGCTCAAACCTGCCTCAATATAATTCCACATGTATGGCTTCCGCGGACGTTTCACCAGCAGGCACATAAACTACAAATTCATTTCAATCCGGTCCAATCTGGGAAAAATTGCTTTTTTGCAGTCCCCTTGGGTTTGCAGGGACATTTTACAGTACATAACAGGTACTGCTTTGTAAAAAATTCATGTACTCAATTTAAAATTACTGATGAACCAAATTGACCTTTACATTTCATTTTAGTCTTCTATAGTTAGCTTAATTAATGGGAATATTAATGGAATATACAAAAGTTTGGATATGGAACACTAGGCAATATCTACCAAATTTATTAACACAAATTAGGTCTATATATGTATTACACGTTTAAAAATTTCATTCAATTTCGTGACGAACAATTAATATATGCTCCTTGTTAGATTAATTTAAGTTATGACTTCTGCCGACACGTACACAATTTTTTTTATAATTTTTGAGTGATATACAATTTATCCGAGGTTAAAACTCGGATAAATAGTTTATATATACGAAATATTTTGTTATTTAACAAGTATCTAGGTAGAATAAAGTGAAACAAAACAAATAAATATCGTATCAACTCCCTTTTCATCTGACTTATATTTTGTTTGTACATGGAAAACGTTTAGCTCCTCCAAAATTGTTTTTCCAGCATTAC
>WSZQ02002788.1:0-28352 GCA_019419845.2 Weissflogia rhopalogaster | reverse complement strand
GAATTGAGCACAAAAACACTTAATTGAAAAAAATAATTTAAAAGAACGTAATGAAAAATAATGTAATAGTAGCTGCCTTCTTAATAACTTCCAAATGCAATCATTAAAGAATTTACGTTTACTCTTGAGATTTTCTGCAATTATATATGCAAATGTAATTAAATCAATGCGGTACCTTCAACAAATTGATGACTCACGACGCCTGTGCGCGCACAGGGAGATCACGAGTCTACGGGTCAAATGCAAGTGCGATAATTGCACAACTTTCCGTCGATTTCTGCACGAATTTTTCGCATCCAAAGTGGGTTTACCCAAATACGGGCCTGCCGTACGCGTCTAGACTTGCCACAGGCACACGCATGGTAAGGCTAGGTAAGCCACGGTGGCTACCGCAAAACGCTACGCAGTTACCGCAAGTTATCGCATGCCAATCGAGAAAATCGATTCGCATCGATTTGCTCGACCGCAGCTAATCTACGGGTACCAAAACGCTTTGGTACCCGCAGACGCGAAAAAAATGGCACAATAAAAGCACAGCGGAAAAAGAAATCGACCTGGAGGAATAAAACAGACATGTCACGCACCTCTCCGTAGCGGCTTGCTTATTCGCAGCGAATCCAAATCCGCTTCATCGCACTTACTCGGGGGATGCACACAATTTACGCGCGTTCACGCAGTAGTCACTGATAAGCGCATCACAGTTTTTTGGCGATAAACGCGCTGATCACAAGCGCAACGTGTGCGAAACTCTCGGCGCCACAGGTGTCGACGACGACGGCAGCGATGTGTGGCCCGATGTCTGCCTCCTCCACCCAGGTAAGGCGTACCGCTGCTAAAGCCACTTACCTGCGCGCATGCGCAGCACGCATTCCAACGAGTAGCTTAAGTGCACCGCGCACCATGAATTACGCTCGATGGAGTGCTGGCAGACAGCTTAAATTGTCTTTAAATCGCATTTAAACGATCCACACATGTGTTGATAGAAATCTGTGAAAACCTACTAATGTATTACGCAAACAATGGACTTCTAAATTAGAAATTACGAAAAATGACAAGTTTTACAAAATATTCGACAAGCTTAGGCAGTCGAAACTTCTATTCTCAAATCAATGATATTTGAACTATAGGAAAGTCTTTTATTACGCTCTGTAGATTCCGATATTCATTAAGTAAGCCCCCCTCGATAATTGTGCGTACTTTATGTTGGTAATTACAAAATGGAAGTATTGAGGGGATAAACATGATATGCGCGTTGCAAACTACTGAATGAGACAAAATGCGTCTCATGGTTCAGTTTGATGCATAACCTAATGAAAAGTGCATGTATATTACGAGTAATTTGCATGAAAGTAGTAAATTGCAATATGTGCATGTGCGAATCGAATTATGAATTATAGCTGGAATAATCTCATCCGGCGCGCATCCTAGAATTACAATGTGATGTAAAACCTCGTACAAATACGTATATATAGCAATATATTTTCATTTTATATATTATAGACTGAGATAAATATATGTTGTTATTTTATTAAATTCTGTGAAGTACAAGTGTTAATATGATAAAGAAAAGTTTCTATCGTTTTTTAAATTTAAATTTAGTTAATTTTTTGAAACAACTAGCGACCTCTACTAGACATAGAATGAATTATCAAAGTGGCATTGACGTTTAAATACATAGACCGCTAATAACATTATTTCAGTCCTCTATTATAAATAAAATTGTTTCATGTTTGCAGGAACGGAAACATAACACACTAAATTCACTAAATTAATAGCTATCATGCATCAATAATAGTTTGGTCTCTGCCTACAACGTCTATATTTTTCATGTTTCTATTGGATGTCAAGGTCATTAGCGGTCCATGAATAAATATTAAATGACTTCGTCTATAATGACGTTATTCTGAATAATTTAACTATTTTTCAAACATTTGAATGTAATATTGAGTGACTTCTAAAATTTGGATAAGAAACTGTATAATAAACTGTCAATAATGTCAATTAATATGCAAATAAAAAAAGTTATAAATGTGCATATAAATGCTGTAACAATATATGTATGTAGGGTAAGTGTTGAAAACAACTATAACAACTATAAATTATTTGAAATGATCATTTTCCTGTTATCGCAAATACTTCCATGTATTATCGTTATTATTGCTTGAGCAATAATAATGAAAGCAATGTTTCCTTTTATCAATCCAATCCGAGGCATCAGAAACGATTATTATGTTTATAAAATGTTTATTTTGTTAATCGCATCAGTAAATACCAGTAACAAGTTTCTAACACTTGTGCAAGTGGCTCCGCGCTAATCGAAAACGTGCACCGTGTGCGTTGCCTCTCTCTCTCGTTCTCTTTTCTGCCAGCTTGTAAACAAACGCAAGGTGCACAACCGGAGCTTTCCATTCCTCCCCATCCGTTCGTTTGTGTGCGCTCCATCCGCCAGCGAACGCAACTGCTCGCAATGACAATTCGGGGCACATCTCGTGCGGAATGCTGTAGCTCCGCCGTGTGCGCACGAAACACACGCTTACAATTAGCCTAGTGTGTATTTATTTTGCGCGAGTGCATCTTGATTGTGGGTCTGTTGCAACGGTTTGTGTGGCTTTAAATGTACGCGTTTTCCTACGGAACACGGCTGCCACCAGTGATGGCTGGGTATTGACGAGCCCGACGAGCAGCCGGAACTCTTCCAAACTTCGGCGAAAATGAGTCACAAGAGCGACAAATCCTCGTCGCTCTCGCAACCGCTGCGTGTTGACACCGAGGAGGCGGCCATCGAGCCCGAATGCAACGTCTTCTTCAGCAACGGTACGCCGCCGCACGCGAGCAACGACAACGACGACGACGCTGGCTCGTTGGGACCGTTGCCGCCCAAGTGGGAGAAAGCCTACACGGAGAGCGGCGAGGTGTACTTTATCGAGTAAGTTAGTCTTTTCGAGTGAAAGTTAGACAGTCTTCACGTCTTTCATTTTTAGTCACTCAACGGGCACCTCCCATTGGCTGGACCCACGACTCTCCAAGTTTCAAAAAAAGTCGTTGGAGGACTGTCTTGACGACGAGCTGCCCTATGGTTGGGAGAAGATCAGCGACCCACATTACGGCACCTACTTCATAGACCACGTCAACCGGAGGACGCAATATGAAAATCCAGTAATACAAGCAAAACGTGCTGCATCGCAAGCATCAGCTAGAGCTAGTCGTGCGTCGTTTACAAAAGATCCGGCCGAACTCTGTGGGCAAAGATTCTGCACGTCCTTGGTGAAGTCCTCGCGCGGTTTAGGCTTCACAATCGTTGGTGGCGATGATGTCGTAGATGAATTCCTCCAGATTAAGTCGGTCGTGCCCAAAGGACCTGCGTGGTTAGATGGTAAACTTCAAATGGGAGATGTTATCGTTTTCGTTAATGACACCTGTGTTCTTGGATATACTCACAATCAAATCGTGAGGCTTTTCCAATCAATTAGCGTTGGTTCAACAGTTGGTTTGGAGGTTTGTAGGGGTTACCCTCTACCCTTTGACCCGAATGATCCGAATACTGAAGTTGTAACTACAATCGCTGTAGACTCGAATTTACAACCAGTACCGACGGAAAAACGCTTAGGAAATCTCGACACCAATTATAACTTTCTCGAAGGCGATGATATATCACGAGACGATGGTTCCGCCATTGATAATAACGCTATTGATGATATTGACGACTTGCTCAAAGGTATGAACAATGTATCGATAGCGAAAGTTGAAGTTAGTGTGAAGATAGTCAAGGGGAATCTTGGATTCGGCTTTACAATTGCTGACAGTGCTTGTGGGCAGCGTGTTAAGAAGATTTTAGACCGTCAACGCTGTAAAAACCTCCTCGAGGGTGATATTCTCCTTGATATCAATGATATTTCTTTACGGAGTTTAACCCACGATGATGTTGTACAGGTCCTGAAAAACTGTCCCTATAATCTGGAGGCGACAATCTGCGTTCAACGCAATTGTGCCAATAAGAGCACGAGAGCGAAACCGAGGAAATTAGACAATCGTTACAGTACCAAAGACATGGTGAATGCCTTCAGGAGCAAGACACCCACAGCCGATATTTACAGCACGCAGCCGAGAGAGGTTCTGCCATCTAGACCGAAAACACCTATCGTGGATACACGAAGTCTGTCAAAAACACCTGTTAAAGATCTGAACTCAAATGGACATGAGATAACGAGATCTGTTTATGGCGAGACCACAGAACGATCACATCTTAGGTTATCATTTATCGAAAACCAGGATTTGGAAGAAGAGGAGATTAATAACATTGTGCAGAAAACGCCGATAGGTGGCGGCCAACCAGAAAAATATGGTTTATATATGCAGGTACCACATGCGTATGATTGTCTTTGTTTTCAATGCCAAAATCATCGGCCCGGTACAACCGATGGGGGGAGTAGTACTTATGAGAGCAACAGCAGTCGAAAAGCAAATATCCAAGAGTGGTGGCAACCTCAACATGGAAGCGATTGCCTGGAGATGAATATCACCCTGCAGCGGCAGGAGTCTGGGTTTGGGTTTCGTATAGTCGGTGGTATTGAGGACAGATCACAGGTGGCCGTTGGACATATTGTGGTAGGTGGGGCGGCGGATGTGGACGGACGTATACGCTCCGGGGATGAGATCGTCAGCGTCGATAACTACTCGGTGCTGAAGGCCTCGCATCGTCAGGTCGTGCAATTAATGAGTCAGGCAGGAACGCGTGGACAGGTTAATTTGGTGCTACGACGACGGAATTATCCTGTGGGAATGACACCACAGTTCTCGCCGAATGGTGGAGGGTCTGGAGTTGCTGAATATGGTTTACCACCGCCACAGGTATTGCATAGTCCGATTAGCAGTACGAATGGACATGCGCAGACGTATGATGTGGTTGTGAATAGAGCTGAGAACGAAGGATTTGGTTTTGTTATCATTTCATCGGCTAATAAAGTTGGTTCCACGATAGGTAAGTACTCAGAATTGTAATATCGTGTTTTATTGTTACCTACTTAGAAAAATGTAATTGAGGTTAATCCGATAATACTCCGAAATTGATACCCAGCAGATTTTGTTGGTGTGATAGCTCCCGGGGTACTTCCCACGCCCCATTTAAGTCGGGTCCATTTTAACTCCCTGTTTTGTATCCGTTAAAAGTGTGTCAGAACAAAGAGAAAAAAGATTGAGAAATACCTCAACAAAATGTGACTATATAAAAGTAAAACCTTGATTATCTATGTAGGCCTTAATGATAACAATTTTTGAGGAACTAAACTAATTTAATACATAAACAATGAATAAATTAATTTGTATTAATATAATTGTCATTGGTAGAAAATATTTAAATAAGAATTAAATGTCCACATTAAAGATTTCTAGATAGGGAGCTTCAAAAACGTACGAATATCAAACACCTTATATTTCGACGAACAAAACAAAAAATCGATTCTTTTGAAACTAAAAAGTATCGATACTTTCAATACTAAAGAAATTATAGATACCAACGATCAATACAAAAAGCTATGGATACATTCAATACCCAAAAGTATCAATAGTTTCTAAAATTTAAACTCCTCCAACATTTTATCATTAAAAGCATTATTGACATTTTTTGTCATTATTATTGACATTTTTTATCATTATTATTGACATTTTTCTTTGTTAACCTAGGTCGTTTAATCGAAGATAGTCCAGCTGAGCGTTGTGGTCGCCTGCGTGTTGGGGACTACATCATCGCTGTGAATCACATCAACATTATGCAGTTTAGCCACGGCGAAATCGTCAACCTTATCAAGGACTCGGGCTTGTCGGTAACGCTCACAATCGCACCACCAACTGATCACTGAAACACTTCTACAAACAAGGTAGTCTACTAACAAATTCAAGTATTAGCGTCAGCATCAGCGAAACATTCCCTGCAAGAAGGCAAAAACAATAATTACAATACTTAGACAAGCGAGCTTAATCAAAAAACTACTTTTTAGAATTTATTTCGCCGCGGGAACGCTGTGTAGATGAGTCATCGAATACGTGTGATTACTTTTTAGACGAGACAAAGGAGCTTGTATATTTTATTTTACTTTTACAGCGAATTTTAACCATTTTATTCCAAACTGATTTTCATAAAGGAATCTAACAATTCGTATTGCTTCACGGTCGGCATGACGCATTCTGAGAGGCGATGACTAATTGCGACAATGTGTAATTTGTTTTATTTTATTGTATAGAACGCGACAGTCTCATCAATAACTAGCGAACATATTAGCGCGAGACTTGTATTATATTTCTGTATTAATTATGCATTTATACCAAATGTCGATGTAAGTTTAACGTGTAAGTGGGTTTTATTTCGTGCACGGTGTTTTTAACTATTTGTTACGCGATGATGGCGCACGTTATTTTTTAAATGCAGTTGCAATTTTTCGTATCGTAATCATATTTTCCGCCATTTTTCTCACGCGTTGCTTGTGATAACGATAACGAGTTTAACTTACTTGAACAATATCCACAAGAAGGAAACATGAAACAATATATGTACTGCCAAAAAACGATGAAACGGATTAGCCGAGTGTAGGTGACGCAGTGTAGACGTGACAAAACGTTTAGATTTTATGCTGTGGTTGCGGAGAATCATATACAAAGACTTTCATAAATATTTACCATGAATTGAATGGCTATTATTCGTTTTAGTAGGTTATACCAGCATAAGCTCCACTTCAAAGTTTAATTGTCTTAAATTATGAGGATATTCTGGAATGTTTTTGTATTTTATTTCTTGCCAGAAATTAATTAATATAATGTTTTTCACATAGAATGTACCAAAATCACCTCAAAAGCACTGTGAAGTACATAACCTATTGAAATGATTCATTTAACTGAAAACCACAAGATTATGAATGTTATTGGAGTTATTTATGAAAGTTGGTTCTATCTATGACTAGCAGGAAGTAATCTTTGCTTTGTATAAATAGATCGATGTATTAATCATTAGAGAAATCTTTAACACCATGGTACAAGAAGACATTGGAAAATTACTCCAACTATGCGCCTACATTGATAAAAGTACACTTATATAAGGCTAGATGGAGATAGAAGAAAAAGGGGGATAAAGCTCAAATATTTATAAATATACATATATTATATGAAATGAATAATGTTTTTAGACTGATTAACTATTTGTATGTAATTGGAGGAACTATTGAAACAGATTGTTATATAACTCCCTTTTCTCAAAAAGTACGAAACGCTCTTCATTGAAGATATTTATAAGAAAAATCATACAAATATTGTTTCAAACGTGGTTAATTGAAGAGACACTTAATTAAGCAATAATTAAGCATTAAGTTTATTGTTTCAAAATATATATGTAAAATGATAAAGAAAATGTGTATAAATAATAAATATTATCAAACATGAAAGATGTTCTTATTAATTGAAAAAGCAGATATCCTACAGCTTGAAAAATTGGGGTACATCTATGTTTGAAGTTTAGTTGCATTCCAATTGTATGAATTTCTGTTAGCATTGTTCATTATTCTCGAAAGTTATACTCAAAAGGGTTATGACCAATATTATCAATTTTATTTTAGGTTAGCTTGGTGCCATTGATGATACATTCTCCGGAACTCATCTTACCAAATTTGAAGCTTTAAAAATGTAAAGTTTAATTAAAATACTTTTTGTAATGTTTGGAAATGTTGGGTTAGAATTAGAAAATCATCTGTTCATTTAGGTTATAATTTTATTTTACTATTTACTATTTATTTTATTTTACTAGACGTTTTTGCTGGATTTGATAATATGAAATAGGGATGTTGCTTCTAGGCAACTGTGTCGTATATAAGTGCAGCGTAAATTTAACCGGGAACCACTAATTGTAAGTTAGTCATTAAAAGACCAAGTAAGTTAACCAAGATGATCTGAGAATGCCAGAACAACCTGAGGCAACTGGCTTAGAACAACCGGGCAACATGTGGGTTCCAGACCCTAAAGGCATAACGGGCAATGTTATGGCTGACAAACTAGCCATGACAGGGGCATGAACCAAGTTCATTGGGCCAGAACCCACGTTTACTAAAACCTCATAACAACCTAAAGGTATTCGAACTATCATGGAACGAGTTAAAAACTTTCACTGGACTCATAACAGGTTATTGTGCCCTAAGGTACCATCTGAAAACGATAGGAAAGGCGTCCAATGAAACATGCAGGCTGTGACACGAGGACGCAGAAGCGTCCGGGCCAAAATTTGCTCGTGGCAGCGAAAGGTTGGAGATACAATCTCCTTGGCAATGGCTTCCTAAGCTGAGGAAGTGGGTGGGATATCACCCAAGGATGTCGTAAGATTTATTCACGACCCTTCTTTCATGTTAGACAGAACAATTGATTTCGTATCAATTCGCGAGAGACTTGCTCCCTCACCGCCCCCCTATAACCTAAATGTGAGTTAATCACAATGTATTTAAAAAGGAAAAAATATACTTCTATCAATTATCTTTATTAGTTCAAAAATATATGTAAAAGAAAAGGTGTATAAATAATAAATACTATGAAATAAGATAACCACTATTGGTTGTTTTCGCTGTACTCTTGTTGAAATGCTTGCAATACAGCCTTTTAAAACATCTTTTCCTTTTTAACACAGACATGGTTTTTGCACAACGCAACGAAGGCCTCTCACGCGCAGTCTTCGCAGACAAGAATTTTTATTGAGCCCTTGCATGCTCTCTCTGTCTTATCGCCTAAGTATCTGAAAGCATACAAGTCCGTTAAGTATATAATAATACATACTTGCATCAACAGTGAAGTGTGCGAGGTATTTGCGATGATAAACATTTGTTTGAATGGGTCAATAAGTGTAATTTTATTCGTACAATTTTTCCTATCGCATAGTAAAAAAAACTCTAAAGAAGCCTATGAGCTTCTAAAAGCGTCAGAATTCGCGAAATTGTATCATTTCGTGACGATAGTTGAACATATCGTCGAAATCTTTGAAATCGATATCGGCTGCCCGATGGTTTCTCGCTCGATTGAGAAATCGACGCGTGCGCGACACGCTCATCGAGCTGCTCATCGTCGCTTCTAAGGCGAAGGAATAGGTGTTAAGGCACTTGCCTGCTGTCTCCGCCGAAACGCGCTGGATGGTCTCGAGTTGCGGTTGTACATAGCCAAGCAGGGGACGATCGTATGGTTCCGCCGCCCAGCACTGCTCCATCAGGTTCCAGCATGCCTGGGTGAAATTCGCCAAACATTCTGGTCTCGTTCCTTTAAATTTGAAGGAAATTATAGACATATTCAATACTTCTTAAATATCATATATTCTGACAATTTTATTAGTATGACTGGATGTATAAATAATATACGAGATAGGGTTAAGGAAAACATCGAAGGTTATGTCCCAAACTATCAATTTAAGTTACCCTATGAAGTTGGTTATGGATTTTGAAGGAATTTACCTCTTCGAACACTAGTCCATAGCTGTTCCTTGTTGTGAAACTGTTCAAAATGATTCGGTAATTTCACCTGCCCGGCACAAATATACCAAAAGAGTATGCCAAATGCATATACATCAACACTAGAATCATAACGCCCCGAAAGCAGTTCTGGTGCCATGTGTACAGGTGTTCCCACAATACTTCCAGACATCATCGCTTCGGGCATGCAAAAGCCAAAGTCGGTTAGTTTAGCACGATCTTGAGTGTCCAGCTAAAAGAATAAGAAAATGTAATAATCAATGTTACATAAAGAGAAACTGTACAAACTAAAAACAGGGAGTATAACAAAAAGTAGGGAGAGTAAAGTGCTGAGAAGAGAGAACAAAAGCAAGTACTTTCTCTATTCAATGCAAGATGTATCAGATGAAGAAAGGTACATAGAGAAACTAATGCAAGGTGTAGGAACAGGACCAACTGAAGAGGATTATTGAGTTTCCATAAACTAAAGTAATAAATGACATGAGTATGGGGTAGTATACAGGAAGTATATAATCTGGAGGGGGACCGATAAGTGGCATTAAGATGTAAAGCAATTTAGGTTGGCGCAGCTCGTGGAAAAACGGAAATATTGCTAACGGAAGACGAGAAGCGTTAACTGCTAGTAATCAACGCAATCTTAAGAAGTATCCATTTACAGTATAGAAGGAAGGAGTGACTGCAGAGAAACTAGTGCAAGGAGGTAGAGGACTAAAAGCGTCCGACGAAGATTATGGAAAATTCATACAATCCGATGTACGAAAAGAATACAAGTGATTAGGCGGAGACCGAAATACAAAAATGACATGAGTCAAAAAGAAGATGAACAAATATTAGCAAAAGCACTGAAAGGGATGGAAGAATAAGGAAGGAAGATGTGGAGGTTGTAGAATACCTTCCCTCGACGGGGAGGAGAGCGACACTTAGAATTATTAGAATTATATTGAAAAAGAATAGGATGTCACCCCTAGTATAGAAAAGGTGTACGTAAAATAAAATATAGCTATGGGAGAGTAGGAAGGGGTGGAAATGTTAAGCAGAGAAAAGGAAGAGGAGGAGACGAGAAGTTAGTTAATAATCAATTATTAACTTACCAGAACATTCTTCAATTTTATATCTCTATGAACTAATCCTTGTGAATGTAAATATCGTATACCTTCCACCACATCGATGGCGATTTGTATCCTCTTCTTCCACGTCAACCCCTTTTTTAAACCACAGTACAAATCACGAGTCATTTGCTCCATCACTAACAACACTGCCGGTGAACTCCCACCACCATAACTATAGTCTACAACCGATCCCCGCAACTTCACAATTCGACAGTGTTCAGGTATCGTGCGAGTATAATAAAATTCCATGGCGAGATCGTTCCAATGCCGTTCGTCAGGAGGCACCACCGACTTTACCGCACAGGGATTCACATTCCCCCAGGGTTCGCTACTGAAGACGACACCATATTGCCCTCTTCCAACCTCTTTCGTCTGTTTCGGCATACCATATCGAACCATATCACATAACGAGGTGCTTTCTAGAGCAAGACGGGCCAATCTTGGAGCGTGCTTTTTTCGAATCGAAATTCGTTGCTCTTCAGTTTGCTCCAACTTCCCGGAGAGTCGATTCTCCAAGAAATGTATCGCTGTCTTGAAAGCTTCATGCGAAGACCGAATATGTTCCTGGAATTGTGCACTTATCGTCTTTGCCAACTTCGAAGCGCTCAACGTATCCAGCAGTTCGGTCACAACCTGTGCCTGCCACTGAAAGTCAAAATTGGGCGGCACACAACTCCTCCATGGCATGTGAAAACTCGACACCAGCTTCCGTAACTTATCGATAAATGTACTCACAACTGTAAACTTCGTCGAAGACGTCAGATCTATATTGTATGCGGCTGATAAAATCTGCTTCACAGCATCCGATGCTAGGAGATTCCCGTCAATCTCATGACAACTTTGCTCCAATGCTTCTAAGCATCTTTGAAGTGTCCCGGTAAAACTTTCCTGTAGACAACCAACAGATAGCACCAACTGGGTCGCCACCGAATTACTCAGGCGTCGCAACACAATTTGATGGATTTCCATCGTCGCCATTTTCGTCGAGTGTGGATCGTCTTCAGATTTAAATTGGTAACCATCCAATACATCTTCGATATTGTTGCGCATATGCTGTAGTGTTTGCTGGATGATTTTCGTGATTTCTTCCTGATTCTCGCCGGCGATTTTTATCAGATTGTCGTAGAGCTGAAGTTCGATTTTTTGCGCATAGTGAATGCGTCTGGGTGTGATTTGTATTTCTCGCGCCATGTCAAACGCGGAGAGGATAAATATTCTTAAACTATTATTATGTATCTGCGAACAAGAGCCGACAAATAATGATAAGATAAAAGAACGTTCACCTGAAAAATCTCATTTGGTTGGAAATGATTATAACTGACGACATTGTTTACTTAATTTTGTCATCAATAAACAGCTTATAACATAAACAGAAAGCAATTCTCGAAAGGGTTATGACCAAAGTTATCAATTGTATTTTAGGTTATCTTGGTGTTATTGAGGATAGAATATCTGGAACTCATAATTCCAGATTTGAAGCTTCTTTGAGGTTAAATTTATATTTATACATTAGGGTTTAAAAATATTTAGTTATTATTTTGCATCTTTATAACAATGATATATACAAATAACTTTTAATCTAAACAATTCTGTACCTAAACATATAATTTTTTTATTTTTTATTTTTAAATTTGGTTTGAAATATGCAAGATTACAATAACTTAAAGGCCTTCATTTTTAATATTGGTTTGAGATAATAACATTGAACTTTTTCGAGTAATTTCATCCATAGAAATGAATAAATTTCGACACCCTTTATCGATTTCAACAATTTGAAACTTAAAACATACATCAAGCACTTAAATCTTTAAAAAAATATTACCTCACTGAGTATCGTAGATAATTTCAATAAATATGACTTCAGGACATCACGCACGAACGAAACAAATAAATCTCCAAGATCCAAATCACTGATAAGCGTGTTCTCCAACAAACACTCGGAGCAAAACACCTTCCCCCCTGCCACATCCTGCTGAGAGTGACCTTCGGCTAAAAAACCTACAAACCAGGAAAATAATCATCAGCTCATAACGCAACAATCAATAAATAACATTAACCTATTCTCTCTAATTGGCTCCTACTATTAATCAACTTCAGCACCCGATCGTCCTTCTTATCCAGGAGATGTTGCTCGGATTCGGTAAGAGATTCAGTGCTCACGGATGTCTGTTCGCGGTAAATGGAGATAAACAGTAGGGGTGTATCCGGAAACTTCTCCTTGATAGCTCGTATCTCATTGATATTTTCATGGCTGAGCTGCTCGGCGATGATCGCGTAGATAAAGATCGGCATTGTGCGGTCCAGATTCCTGCCGAGAATTTCCGAGAAACCTGGACCTTCGTAATCGGGTGGCACAATGATGGTGACATTTTCACGAAGAAGCGGATGGTAAAGTTCCACTTCGACGGTGGGACAATGGTCTAGAGGAGATTCGGTGGGTGTGCGTTGCAGGTCCCTTGCCGGTACGGATTGCCATACGCCCTCGTGGGCTTGCAATCGCTCGACGATTTCATACTCTTGGCCGAGGGTTAATCGCACGGCTTTGTTGTAACCGTAAAGGATTTTCACCCAGCGCCAGTTGGAGCTTTCTAATGGAAGGACTAGTTCGTCGAGAAGAGCATTCACGACGATTGCTTTCGCTGTACAACTTTGGCCGAAAACAATTATTGAAGGTGCTGCATCAAGAATACCTTCCAATGAGTTGATATTTCCTTGACTGCTCAGTTGATCTTTAATTTCTGTTTTATGCAGGAATAGGTTTATAATTAGAATAGAGTTGTACTTAAAAAAGCTCATCGTTATAAGCTTCTAAAATAGGTAATAATAACTGTTTTGGAGATATCTCTTTGAGGATATGTTATATTGTTTGGGATTAAAATAATTTTGAGTTTGGTTTTATGAAATTTCTAGTTATTTTGTAGATATAGCTTTACAGTTGAATTTAATTTCAGTTATAAATTCTATTTGTTCATAATTAGAACTAGTATGACTAATGTTGGTCTCGATTTATTCGGCCACAAATGAATCGAAACAGCTTTCAAGAGTAGGAAGAGTGAACAATATTATTTGTAATGCCTTAAAATAACAAAATATGTTATAAGCATAAGCTCTGTTCTACAATACCATTGATATAGATTATAATATTTATATTGTAAAACTTCTGCAATAGGTTTATAAAAACAAAAATCCGTGATTAAGAAAATCATGTTTTTCGCGATCATCACAGAGGAAAGTTACAATGAAAATATAGAACATGGAAGTAATGCCTGATAAAAGTTCGCACTTTAACGTAGAGATTTTAAGATAATTGTAGGTTATAATGCTGTTGATGTTCTAGGGGTTATAGGATCATATTGTGGGTTATTGTTGTAACTATAACCCATTACAAATTGTGTGGACCAAAAGGTATAATATCCTAAAACTGTCATTTGAATTGGCATATGTCAATAAAATTAGTATAGGGTACAATGAAATGGTACAAGTTTCCTCAAGAGTATGAGAAATTGCATCACCAGCAGTATGATTGAAGAAAATCCATAGAAGTTGAACGTTTTTCTATAACTATTATGTATTAAAATAATTTCTTAATTAAAACAATACTCAAGTACGTACATTAAATGTGAACAGGAGAAGAAAAAACATACATAACAGTGACTAAACAGTTGCAAATACTAGAAAGTGGAAGTAATGCATGGTAAAAGTAAAAATAACGAGTACTTTACCATAGACAAGTTCTAATAATTTTAACGAGTGTATTTAGGGTGATTGTAATAATTAATTAAAAACCTATAAGCTCCAAATAAGTTGCAAATACTTGAAAGTCGAAGTAAAGCAAGATAAAAGTAAACATTTAGAATCCTCTCTCTATACGCAAATTCTTGTAACTTAAACATAGTGTTTTTGAGATGATTGTAGGTTATAATCAAAATTTTGATGTTCTAGTCTTAGGTTATGGTTGTATTCTTTGATTAGGTATTTGGTTACAATGACAATGTTCCAGTTGTAGGTTATCCAAATTTTGTAAGATAGTTACAACATGCAGATTATCTTTATAAATAAAGATAATATTCATGGTTACAAAACTGTCATCTAAATGGGCATATAACAACAAAAAAAAACTCATATAACAAAGTCTAATAACAAGATATTTCTCAATACACAAATTCATATGACTTTTCATATGCTGAGCACTTAAGACGATTGTAGGTTATATTTTCCACGATCTAGTCATAGGTTATGATCCTAATGCTGTATGTTATAATTACAACATGGAAATTACGTGTTTTAAAAGATATACTAGTCATGGTTAGATTCATTTTATTCAGTTAGATTCATTTATATTGAAGATTGTCAAAAGAAAAAACCTATAATTAGATTTAAATAAGTTGCAAATACTAGAAAGTGGAAGGTATACATCACAATTATAGAAAAAACGAATTGCTAGTATAGGTACGTATTTTTAACCTATCTTCAACTTACGGCATTTAAGATGAGTGTATCGTATATTATTCAATGCATGCTGTGTATCCACAAGAATGCGCCGGAGGCTGTCGCAGTTCTTGAGAAACTTGCGAAACTCGGCGGGCACGCCGTGTAACATCTTGGCAACGTTCCGTTGAAGACGAACTGAAGGTGAAGCAATGGTGTCATGACACCCTGGAAACACGTTTTTCTCGAATGCCGAAAATGCAGCACACGCGTTGTTTTACGATGCGATAATAATCGTCGCTTGCACAAGTGCGTTTAGGCGCCTCTCGGCGACCTGCTCGACGATGAAATAGGTACGCGCCTACCGTCACAATCCGCACTTCGATAACGAATGAGCAGCAACAACATGAAAACGCTCGCACGCGTTTCTCGGTATCACTCGAGAAGCCTTTGACGAGGCGCGTAATCGCTGATTTCCTTCGTGCGGGCAGGTCGCGATTTGTGTTTTTGTTTTGATAAGCCCCACTGTCGCCCCACAGAATACGCACGCGCTTTCCTGCAGGCGAACACTGCGCATTCCTGCTGACCTATTTCACCTTCACAACGGTTTTTTACAGCTGTGTTCTGTCGAAAAGCATGTGGGTGTTATCGTCAAAATATATGACAGTATTTAATTTAAATTTTTCCAAAAATGAATGGAAACTTTAATAATTATATATAATGCATTTAATGATAATTATTTTTATGAAATTCCAAGTTATATAACTTTAATGAACTAGGTTGAACTTGTTTTAAAAGGTCTGGATTGCAATCATTAGCAATTTTTATCAAACTTTAATTTTTATCACAACCAACCGGATTTATAATGAATCACCAAAGCTATGTACAGTTTACATGACTTCACTTTTTATTTTTACTTTAAATGATAGCCAAAGATCAAATGTCATTATGATTGCATTCCTTTAGATTTGTTCTTCTCAGTTACTGTCAGATATAAATATATCTAGAGATTAACTACATTTAGTCACAATAAACATATTCTTGATTGTTTTATGCAATGATAAGTTGTATAAATATATTTACACATTTATTATACATTTTCTTAATGTTTACTTTTTATTAAACATCCTTACAATGGATAATTAATGTCTATTTTTTCTCTTCTCTTAATTCTATTTAATACTTTCACTTTTTTTTAATTCTAACATTTTATTTGTTAGTTATTGAAATATTGCGTGAGTTGCGACTATTCAGGCTGAATTTTCATTGATTTTTATTATGCATTATTACAGTGACGGAATAATATTCTAAAAAATTATAAAGCTCTAAAAAATAGAAATGAAATGTTATAAACAGCAAGAACTACTCTATATCTAATATGTTAATATTTTTAACTTCAAAAATCTTCAAATTGTTTATAAAGTTACTGAGTTTGTTAGGAACATTCATCTGCACATGCGTATGCTGCGATATTTTGGTCCTCTTCTTCCATAACCTCAATGTTTGCGGCAAGTTTGACAGCTGACAGTGTACTCCCTCTGCCCTTGTACCCATTTGATCCTTAGTTTCCGACCCTCATCTGTTTAGCAGGGCAGCAGGACGAGGACACTGGGTCGCCAAGTTAACGATAAGAAATACGTGAAGATGTTTGCGTGGTAGATTTTCGTTTGTGAGTGAGTGTTTTGTTATAAACCATCGACGCCATGGCGATGTATAAGGGTTTTCGCGTTCTGGAGAAGAACCAACCACCGAATCCCCTTAGTATTCTGCTGGAGCATCGCGGGAAAGAAGAGACACTGCTCTTTGAGAGTCAAGCCGTTGCCGTGCTGTGTAAGTGTCAATGTTTCTATGCAAATGATTGAAAGTTATTAAAAACGGGGGTTGTTTTTATTCTGCAGCGGCACAGGAAACGGAGGCTGTGAAGAAGCAGTATTCAAAGATTCTGGATGCGTACAGTTGTTTAGGTGTCTTGCAGCTGAATGCTGGGGAATCTTCTGTGTTGTACCTGGTGATGGTGACAGGATGTTTCTCCATGGGCAAGATTGGCGATTCGGAGATTTTTAGGATTACCCAGACCCAATTTATTCCGTTGCATTATAATCATTCCGAGGAAAGGATAGCTGAAGTAAGTTGCAATGATTAATTAATCACATTTTTTATTCGAAACTAGTTTTTATTTTGTTTTTAATGGCTTCTTAAATACGTAAGTTAGGTTTTTACTAAGCAAAGATCTTATATTTATTTTCATTTTATAATGATAAATCGTGTTAAATTCATATATTTTCCAATGTTTTTATATTTTTAAAAGATTCAGTACATTCGCCCAGTGAATTCGCCTGTTTATCGTAGTTTTCAAAGCAGATTGTTTCTAGTCATTTTTTAAATTAAAATAAAATATTGAAATTCGTATTAAAAATGTATTTGTATTATATACGTTGATGTATATTAGAAAGCGAAACATTTCAACATCACTCACGCAGGTTTTTTAATTCTTGAAAATTCTTGAAATTCTGACTTTATTACTAACACAAAATTTAATAAATCACAACTTGGAGTAATTTTTCTTTAAATATTGGTTAAACATTGATTTGCAATATTGCAATTCTTGTATTTAACACAGCTTCTTTTTCGGAATGACTAAATTTAAAGGGTCGGTATTTTTTTGGAATTACTTTAAATCAATGTATCGATTAGGGTATTGAACGTATTCTGGGCGCCATCTAGTAGAAGCTTTACCAACAAATTAACAAGTATCCATTAATAGTTTAAATCAATGAAATAATTTAATTGCAATAAAAGTATCTGTATGACCACATTTATCTGCAACTTTGGTGCCTTATTTTACTCGGCTCCGTATGTATTCAAAAGCAAAAAATATTCAGTTATATCAGGGATAAGCATTTTTCATCAGTGGGCCAATATGTTAAATGTTTTTATCGGATTGCGCACAATCTAACATTTAACATGTGGCATTTAACATGTGGCACGCATGAGGGAGTCCCCCTCATGCATGCCACATGTTAAATTGAATCGCGGGCCGCACAAATATGTCCGGGAGGCCGCAGGTTACTCATTCCTGAGTTATATTACTTTTCGCTTACAGATAGTGGAGAGATCGTCCTTAAAAAACGTATCGATATCGACTATTCTGACATCACAACGTCCAGTACAGTTACATACATGTATCAATGTTATAAAAATTGTTTTTTTTTTGTTAAAATGTAATTTGATTTTATAATAGTTATTATTTTAATACTTATTAGTGCCTATTAATATTAAATAATTTAATTTCATCGTATTCGAACAAGTCAATGTAGGAAAATCGAAAGTTAATTTAACTTAATTTGGAATTTTATTTAGTCATCTTATATTCATAAGAGGACAACGACAAAATATGGACATAGAGATCTTCACTGATTTTTTATTTTCATTTTTTTACGTGCTATATACATTTCAACGTAAGAAATAATAAAGTATATATTAAATTTGTAACTAGTGCTTTTATTCTGCACTGCTTCTATATTTTATAGTAATTACTATTTTTAACAGCTCACACCTATTAACAATCGTATTGATTTCGAATTATTTTAATGTTTTCTTTAAAAACATTCTTATCTGTAATTATTGAAAACTCTTAAATTTTAGGTCAGGAAACTCCTTAACTCTGGAACATTCTACTTCTCTTGGGCTGGCACTGGTTCAATAAAAGCACCGCTGGATTTAACGCTTTGTGCACAGCGCAAATGTCGCACAGTTTTAACAGATCATCGCTTTTTCTGGAATCGCATGCTTCATATTCACTTGGTGCGCTTTGGTATAGAGACCTCTTCATGGCTTGTGAAGGTCATGTGTGGCTCCGTAGAACTACGGACCGTTTACGCAGGACACCGCAAGGCTATTGCCGCGGTACTGTCGCGTCTTAGCTGCGAACGTGCCGGTACACGCTTCAACGTACGCGGTACCAACGACGAAGGACACGTTGCCAATTTTGTCGAAACCGAGCAAGTCATCTTCATCGACAATGAGATATCATCCTACGTACAAACACGCGGTTCAGTTCCACTCTTTTGGGAACAACCTGGCGTGCAAGTAGGCTCACATAAAGTGAAGCTCTCGCGAGGTTTCGAAGCATCACGTTCTGCTTTCGATCGTCATATGAGTATGATCAAGGAAAGGTATGGAAGACAGGTGATTGTGAATCTTCTCGGCACGAATTTGATTGGGAGTAAGGAGGGTGAGAGTACGCTGAGCAACGAATTTCAGAAACATCACGCTGAATCCAAACACGCAGATATTCCTCACGTTGTTTTCGACTATCATCAGGAAGTTCGAGGGGGGAATCAAACGCATTTATCGAAATTGAAGGCAAAAGTTGAGCAGCAACTTCATGAGCAGCAGTTTTATCACGCTGATGGGAATACTGTTTACTGTCAACAAACGGGGACTATTCGTACAAATTGTCTCGATTGTTTGGATCGAACTAATTGCGTTCAAACCTACTTCGGTCTTGAGACTTTAACTAAGCAACTTCAAGTGATGAATCTGGTGGATAAGAAACAAACTGTGACTCGTTTCGAAGAGGTCTTCAAACAAATGTGGGTTAACAACGGGAATGAAATTAGTAAAATTTATGCCGGTACGGGGGCGATTCAGGGAAGTTCGAAATTGATCGATGGTGCTCGATCAGCAGCAAGAACAATACAGAACAATCTCCTGGACAATTCTAAACAGGAGGCGATTGATATACTTTTGGTTGGATCCACTTTAAGTACGGAATTGGCTGATCGTGCGAGGACTCTTCTTCCTTATAATACACTACATGCGCCCCCACACGTCCTTAGAGAGATGTGTAGACGCTACACAGAATATACCACATCAATGGAATTGCGTGTTGTTGTTGGTACATACAACGTAAACGGTGGAAAACATTTTCGTAGTGTCGTGTACAAGGATGCTTCGCTTTCAGACTGGTTGCTGGATCCTCAAATAACAAGTGGCAGCTTGATGGATGCCACGAATCCCGGAGAGGATGGGAAGATTCCCGATATTTTCGCCGTTGGATTTGAGGAAATTGTGGATTTGAATGCCGCGAATATTATGGCGGCGAGTACGGAAAATGCCAAAGCGTGGGCGGAAGAGCTGCAGAAAGTCCTATCTCGAGATAGAGCATATGTTCTGGTTTCTTATCAGCAGCTAGTGGGAGTATGTCTTTATGTCTTCGTACGACCTGAACATGTGCCGTTTATTCGGGATGTTGCTGTCGATTCGGTTAAAACCGGACTTGGTGGACATACAGGAAACAAAGGAGCGGCTGCAATAAGACTAGTTTATAATGCAACATCGTTGTGCTTTGTGTGTGCGCATTTTGCTGCTGGTCAATCACAGGTGACTGAACGTAATGCAGATTATGCGGAGATCACGCGAAAGGTCAACTTCCCGATGGGCAGGACGCTCAATTCCCATGAATATTTGTTCTGGTGTGGTGATTTCAATTATAGAATTGATATGGATAAGGAGGAGTTAAGGGAGACTTTGAAACTGGGGGCTTTGGAATTGCCTCTAGAGAATGATCAACTTAAAGTAAGTACATACATAAAATTAATTAGTTGAGGTAATTGTGGCAGAGTAAGAGCTATTTTGGTAAGAGGGGTCCACGCGTGGAGTCCTAAATTCACATTCTGATAGTGATCAACTCTACTTGCTTCTACTTGAATGATACTATAGAAGTCTTCTCTATTTTCGACCAAGCTAATAACAAGTTACACAACAATTCCAATGTTCATAGTACCCAAATATTTTTTGAAAAGGCAAAGGTCAGGGGTTCGCTTCGTCGCATTCTTACTCGACTGGAGTAAGGATGGAACAAGTGTTAATTGAGAAACTTGTATTATTGAAGAATTAATTATTGATTTACAAAATAATAAATTTGAAAAGTTGCTGCTACGCTCAACGCCACATGAAGTATCAAAACTTTCAAAACAGGTTTTATTTTACGAACAAAACTTTAATTAAGGGAGCTTGCAATCCCGGATTATCCACACTTGGCACGTGCCAGGGTCCCGCAGAAGAGTGGCTATATATAAAATTAGTTCGAAACCCCGCAAATCTCGACTTTTCTAGTCATTATTTAATGGAATACCATTAGCATTACCAGAGCCATCATATGGAGTAGGAATTGCATCTATATACAATACTTTTGGCAAGACTCTGAATGTAAATTATTACATCATTTTTTAAAGTAAAAATGTGAAATTTGTCCCGTTGGTGCACAAATTTCACATTTTTTATTTATATTGCTTATGATTATTTTTTCTACAGAAACAACAAGAGCAAGGACTGGTCTTCAAAAATTTCATCGAAGGAGAAATCACATTTCCACCAACATACAAATATGATCTCTTCAGCGATGATTATGATACAAGTGAAAAGTGTCGTGCACCAGCATGGACAGATCGAATTCTGTGGCGCCGACGGCCTTTGTTGCCCGAAAATGGCGAGGAACACTTTAATCCGGGTCAATTGATCCATTACGGTAGAGCGGATTTGAAACAAAGTGACCATCGTCCCGTAGTCGCTGTGATTCAGATTGAGGCGCGAAAAGTAGATGAAGATGCGCGTGATAGTGTGTTCTATCAGGTCATACGTGATCTAGGACCACCGGACGGAACGATCATCGTGCACTGCGACGCACCGGCGCCCGATGGTGAGGAGAGTGTCTTCGACGACAGCCTGATGAATGCCCTTCTAATGGAATTATCCCAATTCGGTGACGTGATTCTCGTGCGATTCGTTGCGGACACAATGTGGGTGACTTTCCGTGATGGTCAGGCTGCTCTACAAGCTGCAGCGAGGAACAGTCTACGTGTCCTTGACACGGATTTGCTTCTTTCCTTGAAGACTCCGAATTGGGTGGAGCAGGCGAAGGAGGAGATTGGTTTGTGTTCCAGCAATACGATTCCATTGTACAATCTGTCGCAGCAGGAATATAATTGTTTGGGTATTCCTGAGGTGGGGAAACCGAAGGCTCCGCCAAGCCGACCGCCCCCGCCAAGTTTACGCTCTCCTGCAGCACAGAAGAAGGTTACACCGAAAGCAGGGGTGATTAGTATTCCTAGTAAAGCAGCCGGACCTCCAGAAATGCCACCGCCGCCGATGATTCCCATGCAGCCATCGCAGCCGCCAACTTTGCCGCCATCACCAATGCATCCCGCCCCTTTACCGCCATCTGTTGCTACCCCTAATTCGGCACCTGATGATAGTGGAATTTATGAAGAGATCAACGATGATATTGTAAGTCGGCCGGAACCACAGGGTCCACCACCACCGCCTCCGAGGCCGGACGCCCCTACTCTACCGCCGTTGCCACAGCGGACGGCACCGCCTCCAGTCCCGGCACGTTCTGCAGGACCACCGCCGCTGCCGGCGCGACCGCGTTAAATCTACCGGGAAGGCGCTTAGCTAAGTTTAGGTAAATTGATTCAGACGCTTTCCGTTGCCCTGTTGGCGGTCAACTAGTCGATTGAATTCGCGATATTACGTTCTAGAATTTTCCGGTCTTTATACCATCGATTGAATATCAGAATTTTTCATGGGATGTATAGCAATATTTTAGGGCCAGTATAATTGTTAAATTGATTTTTTGAGCGCTTGCCGCACTTAATTTATTAATGCAATCGTACTTCTGCGTAATTGTTAAGTGTAATTATTTCTTGTCGCCCATTAAATATGTACTAGAAAATTCACTGCGAAACAGCAATATTAATTTATCTATTGGCGCGCTTGTACTACTACATATTTATCTGTATGTAAGTGTTGTAAAGTGAAATACATAATATTACATTCCATTTTGGACGCCATCGTCGAGGTGGTTTAAGAAACATAGAAGAAAAATGAACGAACACAAATTATTATAGTTATGCATTACAATTTTAAAATGAACATGTTGCATATATCAATGTTATAGATGCTTAAATGATGGAAAATATATACAAAGTAAGGATATTTTAAAGTTTTGTTTCCTCCTTATTAGAATTTGTTTACTTATAACAAGAAGATCTCGTGATGATGTGCATATCAAGGAAGCAGAAGGATGTGCCAATTAATGCACAAAATATTTGCTGATTAACACTGAACTGAAAAATTAAACTATGTTCTAAAATAATAAAGGATTTATATTTTATTTTATATTTTTGGTTTGGTGAAGCATATGGAAATGGAGGATTTAGTGGCCTTATCAGTGGCTTCGAGATTAACGCTTCCCATGGACCATCGATTCGCAACAATTATAATCGCTGATTTCATATGATTTTTAAATAATAATTGTGATATTGAAAATTTTAGATAACCTTGGTGATCCATAAATTATAGACCTTCAATAAGTTTGCCGTTCAATCCATCTGTGATAAATAACTGAAACAAGTTATCTAGTTCGCATTTTAACCAAGTAACAGATTCAGTCATAGCACGCAATATATGCGCAGCAGACCATTTCAAAGGTCATTCAACAACATAGCGTTTATTACCACCGCAGGTATTTTGTATCCATTAATTGCACTTATTGGTTGCGAATCTTCAGGGATAAAGTAACTTCAATTGAAGGGAATTGGTCGCAGTAATGAATATAATTTGGTTAGTCACTATTCTCGCTTTTTTTATCAATTCATGGGTAGTTGGTTCAAACGCAGTGAAAATGTTCTTTGGATGTGAGCATGCCAAAATGTGGCGGGAAACGCCACAGTTTCATAAAAACGATTATGAAACAACTTTCGCCAAAGTTCTTATACCGGCGAGAATGAAGCGAAGACATCTGGATGGACCGCAGGAGCTGGATCAGATTCAAGAATTGTCGAATTTCACAATCCCGAAATTTACAACGCGTAATATGTATTCCTTACATGTGAGACCGGAGGGTAGTACGCTAAGGTTGAAATGCAGAGCTGATGGAAACCCAAGACCACTGATTACCTGGTTTAAGGATGATGCTGTACCGAAGGCACGAGACTTTGGTATCATACGCTATCATAAGTTTTCCATGATTATGGAAGATTTGTTAATATCAGATTCAGGGAAGTATACATGTGTCGTGTGCAACATTGTTGGATGCATCAATAACACTTATGTAGTTGAAGTTATAGGTAAGTTAAGGAATTCGGAAATTGTCCATTTTAAAATTACGCAAGATTACTTATTTTCTATAACGACTTTGTATAAAAGGTGGGGATATCCAGGGAACAAAATATTATAATTCTAGCCTTAATGAAATGATCCTAATTATCAAAAGCGCACTCATTATTGGCGGTTATAGGGAAATTCTGTGTTTTTATTTTGGTCTTGGCTGATTTTGGGCTGGTCTAATTGTTTCGATCATTATATTCTTTCTCTTCAATGGCCTTCCCTCTCTTCTAGGACGAATTCATACTAAGCCGCTAATTGTGGGCGACTTAAGTCGTAACACGACCATTATGGTCCATGACACCGCCAAGCTTAACTGCACCATTTTGGCCAGCGAGTCGACATTTATAACCTGGTACAAAGAAAACATTAAGGTACTTGCCTAAAGTTTTGGCTCTCAGTAACTAATATTAATCACACATTACAAATTAACCTCTATAGCAGAGGTTTCCAAATTAAGTCGCGCGCCTCCTTAGGGTGGCCCCTGGGGTCTCAGGGGAATTGCAAGAATTTACAATAATAGTTAACCAAGAAATTGAAAGGTAAGAACCACAAAAATGTTCGACCTCGCTTACTTTATACCTAAAACAGTACAACAATTCCCGCAACAGCCGAAGCAAGTTATTTAATGGAAACACCTGCGTCACAGAAATCAGAATCACTAAAAGTCGCTCGAACTGAATCATTTTGATTGCAAAGAAAGTGCGGCAAGAAAGAAAGGGCAACACATACTTCAGATGAATCACAACCGCCAAAAATTTTTTGCCTATGGGGTTTACGTCGTATAAAGACGAGTGGTATGGTACTCCTTCCTTCTATCCACCCTCCACCCGCTTACCCCTCTACTAGCACACCATTCCCATATATCCTTCACCAATCTTCCGCTTTCCATTCTACTCACTCTCTCCTCAAACCTTACAACACTGCTAACCGACTCCCATTTAACAGACATGCTCCCTATCTCTTGCATTACAATATACCTGGGAGTGGATCTTTCGAGGCCCAACATATTTTTGATGAACCACGATTGTTCTCTCTCTAATGCTTCCCATTCACACAGTCCCCATACTTCCACACCATACAACAGTCTAGGCTTGACACATGCAGCCCACAGCCTTAATACCACATCCCAGTTATTTCCCCACATATTCCCCCACTTCCGTTTCACACACCCCTCATGCACTCCTTGCCTTTCCTTGTATCCATCTCACATGCTCTCCCCACTTACCATTTGCGCTAATCAAAAACCCAAGGTATTTGAAAACATCGACTCTCTCGATCATTTCCTCTTTCCATTTCAAGCATTCCACACTTTTTCTCCCACCTGCATTCTTAACTAGCATCAATTTCGTCTTCTCCACATTCACACTCAGTCCTCTTTTATCCATATACCTTTCAGCCCTTTCAATCATACGCTGCATGCTTTCCCTGTCCCTGTTTCGCCAACATCCATACTTTTTTCTACCAATCACAACCCCTAACTAAGTTATTGAACTGCAACAAAGGTCTCCACCGAAAAGTACTGAACACGTGTTTTGTGGAGACATTACATTATCACTATCACTGTAAGGCCAGAAGAAAATATTTGTAACAGGGGAGGGGGCAAAAAGTGTATTAAAGAAAGGGATGTGCTGCTATAAAAAGTTTGGAAACCTCTGCTCTATAACATCATTCAACGGCCAGAAAAGACCTAAAAGTCAATTTCTTTTATCTAGTTGGGTTCGCAGGATGAGGTTCTGATTATAAAGAACGTCACACATTGTGATGAAGGATGGTATACTTGTTATGCTGATAATTTTTTGGGTGAAAGTATAGCAAAGGGATATCTCAAGATTATTGATGGTAAGTTGTCTATTCTTCAGAAGAACATAATGTAGTATTTATTACTGGTTCTAGGTCCAATACAAAATAACACCATGAAATCTGCACTATCGTAGGCATTGCTATTAATATTGTGAGGATGAACCTCGTAAATCGTATAGTATATATCAGGAATGAGATTATAATCGTAACTAAAACCCTACCATGTAATCAGAAAATTGAGAAAGAAAACTTTCAGAACTAATTGTAAGAAAATTTATGGATAACAATTCAATGAACCGATTTAAATAGTTTGTTAAGTTAATCTTGAACTATTATTACGTTTTTACTATTTGTAAGTATTACTGATTGCACCAAAAAGGAATTGAAAATGTCGATTGTTTTTGGATTTTTGAAAACTCATTACGAATAAAAGAAATTTAAATTAGGTTGAGCTATCTTTTGAACAGTTACAGAAACCCAGGAGATCATGGGAAACGGGCGAAACCTATAATAGCGTTTCTCTTCGGCTCTTCTGCTCTTCGGCAACAGGTAGCGTATCATGATTTAATCATTCGCATTTAAAATTTTATATCGAAAACATGCACATTCTTTTTGTAACTGTGATAATATTTAATGTCTAATTGTTTGTATATTTCACGGTTTCTCATTTTTAGGTATGCCATAGATGCCCTTACTGGCATTAATATGCTTATATTAATATCAATAAATCAATAACTATGGATATCATGATAATGAAATTTTAAGTAATCTGGAAGACTCGTACATAATAAACTTTGAATAACTTCTGTCATATTACCAACACACCTGAGAAGTAATTCAACAAATAACTGATGTGAGTTATCAAGTTCACAAGGACCACATGCAAATTTATCAGTTTACTACTTCGCTGTTATGACTTGGCTGCACACGTGTAAATAGCTCCTGCATAAGCAAACAACCGACCGTCCGAGGAAGTGTTCGAGCATCTCCTCGCAGATAATAAATGCATGCATATTGATTGATTTTACTGAATCGTCCTGCTCCGTCGGGCGCGCCGGCGACGTCGGAGCACAGCAGGATAATTTAATCATTGCGGTAATTGCTGTTGAATGCTTATTAATTCATTGGTCGAGTAGGGCAGCGGCGAGCGGTTATGAGAGCGCATCGATTAACTCGGCTGTTGTTTTTGGTCAGCGCGACAACGGACATTGTATGCCGCCCGCGGTTGCGAATTCGAGTTTGTATCGCAATTTTGCCCACAATTGACTATTGCCAATTGCCGAGCAAATTCACGCACAACAATCAAAAACAAAGCATAAAGCACGTACGCAAATCACGTCGCCGGTAGCGAATTGCATACATATTCAGATGAATCGTAGATAACGCAACAGTCGTCTATGAGTTTGTAGCTTGTTTATTGTTAGTCGTTGCAAGAACTATAGGACATTACAGTGTCAACCGATGGTGTGATGGGCGGTGTTTTGCGCTGTAAACGAGTGTAAAAAGCGTCAAAGGCCATAATTCTCGGTAATGTGTCGTCAAACCAGAGGCAATAACCACGCAGCACGGCACAACATTCTCTTCACGTTTTCCATTTGGAGTTTTGAAGGCTTCCATGCATATTCCTTATTCACTCTTCTTTGCTTGCCTTTTGGTTCTATGGCGCGCTGCATGGCGAAATATTCCCGACAGTAGAAGCGGCATGGCATGTACGTAAACAATGCATATTTGTTTATTCAATGGCTATATCTACATGTACTTTACATGTGCGTATAGCGTACATACTTTCTCTCGAGATGCATCTTTTGTGTCTTCAGAGAACTGCATAAATAATGCGAGTAGATAGTTGTGGAAGTACTCCTTGTGGCTTTTCAACTAGTATCTATTGCAAATTTTATGGAAATAAACAAAGAACCATATAATAGAAATGGGCAGTTGAGGAAAGAACCATTAATGCACATGAATAAAGCATCTTCGAAATTTTAGAAAAAGTACTGTTTTTCTTATAAACAAAACAAAATAATTAAATGAACATCGAACTTATAGAAATAAACAAAACTTGCTAATTTACAATGTTATAGTAATGTAAGGTGGTGAAGAGGTGGAAAATGTTTATATTTCACTCATTTTAAGAATAATTGTGTAGATTTATAAACTTTTATCACGTTTTTTCAAAACAGGTTATATATAATTCAGATTATGTAAATTCTAATTTTAGTATTATCATATTATCTCTCAAAGTTGTTACTGCAATTTATTTACATATTACTGAAGTAAAATCGTCGATGATGTCATGAATTTTGTTATTACTTGAAGATTTCCTATAATTTATAACTTACTCTGTAATATATTAAATTAT